>JADLZK010001494.1:0-72944 GCA_015847255.1 Hyparrhenia diplandra | reverse complement strand
GATTCATGGCAAACTATTGTTGAAGTATTAGATAAAAAAAAAAAGAGAGGACTCGCAATTACAAAATTGCTTTGGCTTGAGACCTTGTAGTAGTTGTTTGACGGGATAAACCTTGTTTACTGCATATAAAACCATGGTATTATTATATCAAAATTTTGTAGCCCTAAAAAAACAAAAGGAGGGGGGTTGCTGAGCACACGTGTCATGTGCCAACGCCTGAACGGCGACGTCTGCTGATGACAGACGATTTTGACTTCCGGGTTTGTGTATGTGTTTGCAACGTGCACCTACCGTGCACAGTAAGAACAACACGATTTAAACGTGTGTCTGCAAGTGTGTCTTCATCGGGCACGCCACATATTGGCCTGCACATCTTATTAATCCGTGTACATCTACGTGCCTCCACGGTACGGTACTAAATAAAAAAGAGAGGCTGCACGCACCAAACAGATTCAGTTCAGGTTGGATTTGTTCCCAGCTGCCTCTAGGAACATACGGATAAAGAAATGATCGACCAGCCATTGATCGGTCACGTGAACAAAACGTCGGCGGGCATTGTGTTCCGGTAGGTGGGTGCGCGAACGCCGAAGAAAGGGAGGCGACGACGCTGGGCCGTGAAGGTCGTCGATGAGTGCCTCGACCTTGGGGCGCCAGGGACTGAGGTCCGTGGTCCGTGGCAGAGCTTTGAGGGTGAGGGTGGCGATGCGCTCGGCGTTGATATGCTCGACGTACGCGAATGGCCTCCAAGTCGGCGATGCGCTGTCGGATGTCGGCCGTAGTGTCGGTGCAGACGGACTCGAGGGCATCGAGACGTTTGCCGATCGACGGGGCGTTGCGGCCGGTGCTGTCTCAGTCGAGGTTGGTGAAGCGGCGTCACAACTCCTCCCTTCGACTTCTGAATCTCCTCCAGAACCAGCTTGAGACTAGGATCCGCCCCTGCCACGGGCTCCTTCTCGTTGGAGGCGAGTGAAGTGGCCGTGAGGAGGATCGGAGGTCAGGATCGAGACCAAGCCTGCCTGACACCAATTGTGAGGAGAAAGAAGATACTTAGGGAGTTGGGGAGGAACACAAGGATAGGCGAGGACGGCACTCTGGCCGGTTAACAGAGTTCGATTTCGTTCTGGACATGATATGTATATCTTGTCTCCTCATCTCTTCACTCGACTCATACAGTACTGCAACCCACACTAGACCTGATTATTGCTAATTTCAAAACCGCGATTGCACTACTAAACCAGGAGTAATCTTCTTTGTTAAGGTTTGTGCAATTCTGATACTATTTAATTTGCCACAGGAAACTATATAACGAGTTTGAAACACCCGGCCGCTTATCTATTGCATTTGTTTTGTTTTTTTGTGTTTGTTGGGTGCGAAATTACCCAAACATTCAAATCGAATACATGTATGGAGTTCAATTCATTTCATTTCATTTCATTTCATGAACAGTACAGCACATGTCAGGGCTATCTATAGGGACCCTTGGCTTCGCATTTTACAAACATGAACTAACCTCTTTGATCTATATATGAAACTGAATACAACAATAAGATGCCCTAATATGACTTTACAGAGGTCAGAATATTGAATGCAGACTATAGTTGTGGTCATTCATGCTGAAATATTGAAAATGCATGGTTAACTGACAATATGGTTCACACCTCCTATATAAAATATAATTCTAGTCTTTTGTGAGTTTGGATATGATTGTAGCAGTCACCAATGTATGTACAGTACCAGTTTGAACAGACATGGCAAACTTAACTAAGCAATCACTGATGTTTCAAAAGCAAAACACAAAAAGAGGGGGGTTGCTGAGCACATGTGTCATGTGCCGACGCCGGAACGGCGACGTCTGCTGATGACAGACGATTTTGATTTCCAGATTCGTGTTTGGTTTGCAACGTGTGCGTTCCACACACGGTTTGAACACCACAAGTTAGACTTGTGTCTGCAAATGTGTCTTCATCGGGCACGTCTCCCATTGCGCATGCACGTCTTATGAATCAGTGTACATCTACGTACCCCACGGTACGGTACAAAATGTGCCTGCACGCACCAATCAGATTCAGTTCAGGTTGGACAGCTGCCTCTGCCTCCAGGAACGGATAAGCAAAGGCGACAGCCATTGGTCGGTTTAGCGATCACATCGACGGCCCATTATTGGTCGGTTTAGCGATCACATCGACGCCACCGGATCAGATGTGTCATGTGTGTGATCGTTTGTACGTGCTGTCGCGTGCTACGCGCGGTGGAAACGAAACGCATAATGATGGTCTTGTGACAGATTTGGCCCACGACCACGTGCTCGTGCACCTGTCGATGTTTTTTTTTTGACAAGACACCTGTCGATGTTTGAACGTTGTGCTACAGGAACAGGTGAGTTTGGTTCAGGGAAGAAGCTAGATATACGTTCCATGGATATTGGAATAACCAATAGTACTAAACTAGATGTGCATTGTCCCAAAATTTGAGATTCAAACAACTTTTTGTAAAAATTCATATGAAAAAACAAATTTCAGTTTGTTTTTTCATATGAATTTTTATAAAAGTTGTTTGAATCTCAAATTTTGGGACAATGCACATCTAGTTTAGTATTATTGGTGTAAAAGTTTCAAAATTTTTTAAAACTCTAAATGCGATATGCAAGACTATTGAGATAAAGCTCAATGGTGCAGAGGACCAATGTCAATGCTTTTCCGCGATACCCGTGATACATATTTCATTGGATGCATGAGACGAGCCATTTTTCTCTTTTTGTTAGATGGATAAAAGTGGATGGGATAAAAATAGTTGACTAATTATATCTATTATTTTAAAATAATAACAACTAATTAAACATTACTACTCATTTTTTCATGATAATCACTAATTTTAAATAAAATATGCAATTTAGCAACTGCTAATATTCTAATTAACACACGAAACATGCACTACGTATTAGCACTTATCAAAACTAATCCTACAATCATAATTACTAAGTAATAATATAGCATACTAATAATGCTTAATTTGTTTACTAATGACAATGATTAGAAGACATGGATCAGTTGGTTTGCGAGATTTTTATGAACCTAGCTAGAAATCTAATCTCCAAGAATATTCACAATCCAATCCAATCCTTCAACCAAACACTACCTATTCATGGATGATCCCATTCCACCTAACCCAATCCAAGCAACTAAACACAGGCTGAGAAATTGGTTTTATTTGGCAAGCATCGTGTAACCTTGTTGTCTCGATGCTTGGAATTTCCAACTCATCATCGCTCGCTGCAACATGATTGTTCGATGCTTGAAGACTCTCTTCCTTCAGCATCAACAATTTCATACGTTTTGGCCAGTCTTACAATAGTTACTATTGTGGTTATTTATTTTAATTTTATGGCAGCCCGAATATGATTACATGATTCGTTATCATGGATATTGAATGACCATGACACTTTGCTACATGCTGACATGGCAAGAGAACAAGCAAGGAAAGAGAAAGAAAATAAATACTCCATCCGTTCCAAACTATAAATACCTTTTAACCTTTTTACATCCATTTCGCTACTTATGCATCTAGATATAATAATGTATCTTGATACATAGTAAAATTGATGAACCAAAAAACCAAAACGACTTATAATTTTAAACAGAAGGAATAGAATAAAATGGTTTCTCATGGGCGAAACAGAGTCATCCCAACAGGGACACAATGATTTTTGCGTTGGAGATGGTGGTTATCTCTTCACGTCTTTTTGTTGGTCCCATGATAGGACCATGACCATCCATGCCCAATTGCCCTCTCACGAACTGAAAGGGTAAGAGGAAGGGCCACAATATTTTGATTTGTTTTTAATTGGCGGTCCCAGTGGAATGTCTCGACGTTCCAACCGTGCGCGACAAAAAAAAAAAAATTACTAGAAAGTAGGAAAGGGACCGGACCTAGCTGCAAGAAAAGGAAGCACACGCGGTGCACGGGCGCCCAACAATAATTTGGTAAATGAAGGGGTGAGACTCGTGAGAGGAAACACAAGAGACAATCGGAATCTTGTGTCTTGACACCAGAACAAAATTCTCCTTTGGCAGATGTCACGACGGTTTTGTTTTTTCCTTGGGCATGATTGCTGGGTGATGACAAATTGTTCTCTTCCCACCGGAGGAGCTATACGCCATCGTTAAAACGTTTAGTTTTGTTTGACGGATAAATAGAATATCATGAGCCACACACGCACCACTATCATCAGTATATAATAAAAAGAGCAACACGGTACTTAAAGCAGAATACTTGATCACAAATCATAGATGGTAACAAGCATTGAAGCTTTATAAATCAGCCGCCTTATTGTGCAGTAAGGAAAAAAAGACATCATCGATCCATCGGTAGCTAGATTCTCATTGGTACAACAAGAGGAGAAACGTTTGCTGGAGCTTATATATGCCTTCTAGTCATACTTGCCCTTGACAAGGTACTTGCACATCTTTTTCTGGGCGCATTTGATGAGGATTTCAGCAGAGTCAATACCTGTCATCAAATACACAATGAAATTTAACGCGTTATGTGAAAAGCTTATATCATTAGAAATCTTGGCAAGCTCAAGGGTATGGTACTTGAAGACCGACCTGCAAGATAAGCGCCATGGACATAGCCAGTGTATTTGTCGCTGGTGTGCTCACCCGTGAAGTATACCCTCCCAACCGGTGCCTAGAAGAGTTCAAAGGAAGTTATGCATGATTTGTTCATAGCTAGGAATAGGATATCAAAAATCACACAAGCTAGCTAGGGGCATATATAGGAGCACAAAATCAAAGATCTGTACCCTAAGCTGGTCGACTTCGTAGCGGCTGACACCAACTGGCCAGTTGGCATAGGTGCCCTTATAGAACCTGTCCGACCACCATCTCGGGACAAGGATGTCGGTGGCATCCGGGACGTCCTGGCCGGGGAACATGTTCCTCAGCACCTCCATGATCTCTGCCTTGGTCTGGTTGTCCGACTGCTGCTCAATACGCCTCGACTCCTCGTCAGTTACGGTCACAAGAAGGGCGTTGGCACCAGGATACTGCTTCTCAAGTTGCTGAGTATTGTTGCAAAATGTTCAGTATTCATTCATAATTTGATCGACTTGTGCATGCCCACCAGCTTACACACAGGCTAACACAATGACAGTATGGATGCTTTGTGTACCTGCCACGCTGCGTAGTAACCTCTCCTGGGGCTCGCGTAGAGGAAGAACTCTTTTCCTTCACCTACAGGCCAGAACCTCTTGGGGAACTTGAGGAAGATCTTGGTGTACACGGCCATGTCGAATTGGTAGATGGCCAGAATCTTCCATGTCTGGGCCGGGCAGACAGGAAAAATTGTTGAGAAAAAACAACAACAACCTGAGACAGAGTATATAGTTGATGGAGGTAGGATATATAGGAACTGACAGGTAGCTTGGGCTTGAACTGAATGAGATCGCTTTGCAGGACACCCAGGCTTGTAGTAACCATAACATAGTCCGCCGTGTACACCGACTTGTCCTCTGTCCTCACGGTGACACCAGTAGAAGAATAGCTGATCTCATTCACCACCTATTATGTATGTATACATGTAATTAATTTGTTCTAGCTTGTAAAGTAACTAGCATACTATATTATGTATCAAGAAGAATGCAATAAGCATGTGCTACGACATACCTTGTTGAGCTTCAGCCGTGAATCGACGATCTTTCCAGTAGTTTTGTCGGTCTTGAGGTACTGGCCGGCGAGGTAGTACACGACGGTCTCGTAGCCCCGCTGGTCGGCGACGAAGTACTCGTCCTCGCCGTAGTCGACGAACGTCGGGTTAGGGACGGTGGTCTGCAGGCTGGTCACCCGCGGCGGCTCCGCGCCCTCGAAGTCGTACTTGAAGTAGTCGATCACCATGTCCACCGGCGTCGCCGGCCCGTTCGGCTGGCTGCAGTTAGTTTATTTGCAGACTCAGCTCTTTAGAAATTATCCCATGGGTATATAATACATACATATATAGGAGGACGTACTTTCATTCATAAAAAAGTTAAAAAAAAAAACATACTGATCGTAGAGGCGCTGCATTGCAAGGATGGAGATGTCGTCGCTTCCACTGGCGGGCAAACTGGCGGACAGCTTCTCCCCTTTGGATTCCACAGCATCGGCTTTGTCAATTGCCTTCTGAACAAAAGCTTCATCGTAGACGCCACCGCTGCAGTTCATTCATAAGCAAAACGTACGCACACATGAACAAAAATAATAACAAGTGTTAATATTTATTTATTGTTATTAAGTATAATAATCTCCAAGTGTTTTTTTTTTCAGAGACAGTGAGACAGTTTGTCATATGCTTCGATTGGTACGTACGTCGTCCTTCACCTCCTAAAATACTCTTGCCATTTTCAGAGGTGGATGCCGAAACAAGCCACCTCTCGAAAATGAAAAAAACCATCGGATCTAGGCGTGTCTTCGTCGCCATGGAGCAAGTGGGGCTCCAAACAGTGAGGTTCTCGTAAAGTCCGTCCATGGCGGGTAGCGACGGGCAGGCTCCGTGACACTTGACTCCGTACGTTGCTGGGCCTCCGGCCACGACCGAGCACAGGACCGCTGGATCCGGTCGCCACCAACCCGCGGGCAGCTCAGCTGCGCCCCCACCTACCACATCTCGTCGAGCGACGCGCGGGCACGAGCATGCTCGCGCAATTGCAAGTGCCCCACGCCGAGAGCTGCAGGCCGGGGAAGACGACGACGGGCTGCTCCAGGAGCCGCGAAGACCCTGCCATCACCGCGAGCTCCGGCACCGTAACCCGAGCTGGAGACGACGCATCCGGCCGGCGTCGAGGGCCACGGATCCGAGCAACGGCTGGCTGCAGGAGGAGCTTGCTGTTCGGGAGGGCGAGCGCGAGATAGCAGAGGGATGGGATGGGTGAGGAAGGATGCGATGGCTGTCTTTTTGAGCGCCACCACCGCTCGCCGGAGAGCAGCGGTGGCGGCGCCGGAGGAGACGGGCCGCCGCTTACTCGTCGACGGAGCTAGTGCGTCGCCCCGAGGTGGTCTCTCGAGCTATGTGTTGTGAACTGCCGATTTAATCAGTTTTATGAAATTACTACCCATGCATCAGTTGAGCATCTGTTTAGATTTATTATGTATATATGTTTCCTAAGAACTGATTAGTTGATGGTTTTTTGTGTGACTTACTAAATCCGTTCCAAATTATTAGTTCAAGTTAGAAATGTTGAAACCAAATTAAGTTTGGAACGGAGTAGCTAGGCCGGTATGATTAATACTTCTCCTTGTAGACGTTTGTGACGACACTAAAGTCGGTGAGGAAGTTGCGGAGCTTGAGCGTGGAGTTGACGATGGGCCACATGGGGTTCATCTTGCCGCCGCCGACGCCCTCCACCCAGTTGGCGCCGATCTCGACGTTGATGCCGCCGAAGTCCTTCTTGTGCATCCGCCCGCCGATGCGGTCCGTCGCTTCCAGGAACAGCAGGTCCGTGATCCCGGCGTCAGACAGCGTCTTACCCGCCGAGATCCCTGCAGTATCGATCCACAACATATGTAACACAATATACACCTCTCATCAACATGCTGGTCAGTGCAGATGATGTGGTTGCTTACCGGACATGCCGGCGCCGACGATGATGACCCTGGGGCCGGCGGCGGCGGCGGTGAGGGAGCCATAGGTCAGTGCTAGGAGCAGTGATGCTGCTAGCACGGCGAACGTGGAGGAACTCATCTCCAGATCCTCCTCGCTCTGAGTGTGTCTATACAGCAGCCTCAAAGCCAATGCATTGCCCGGCCTATGGCTCTGAGTATAGTATATGTAGTGTGATGTTATGTAGGCAACTAGTGTGTGATATTATAGCATGTGGCATATATCATGTGATAGGCATGCAATGCCGGTCCCCCGGCCCTGCGAAAACGCTGTGAGAACATGCCAAAGCAGCCAGCCACGCAATTCCCTACAGGCGATATCCACGTGAAAGCTAGGTTGTTTTGATATGATCTAGCTAATCGGATGTTGTTCGCAGGCTAATATAAACTGCCGTGCGAAAATGCCAAAGCAGCCAGCCACACGGAATTGATCCCAGCAGGGCGATCCACGTGAAAGAGCAAGGTTGTTGTGATAGATGTGATCCAGTAGGATGTTTGCTGCAGGCTAATTTGTAATTAGTCTATGTTTAATTTTGCTAATTAGTAGTCAAACAACATTGATGCGATGCCAAAGACTAATTAAACTTTGTGTAACCAAAAGCGTCTAGACAATCATTCATGCGATGCGTGTGTGACCCAAAAATTAAAATTAACCTATCACGCGGCCACGCGCAGCGGCTTACCCGGTCCCATGCCGTGCGAATATGGGGAAAAGCTGATTGCATTGGCTACTAGCCCACGTGATGTAGTAATAATAATTGTATGAGCGAGCGACCCCAAGTCACTGTCACTCCACAGTGAAGAGATCTCTATCCGATCTTCTCGCCAAAAAGGCCCCGCTTCAAAAAAAAAAAAAAAAAAATGTTTCGCTTATCAATCTGCAGAATGGAATTAAACACCCCAAATATTTTTTAGCAAAAAGTTGGTCATTTTTCGTTTTTTTTTGGCCTCAAGAGGCCAAAAAAAAGGCCCAAAGTACCTGGGAGCCGTGCCGCCCTCCACCCACCCTATGAAAATTTTGGCAATCTCAAAAAAAAAAAAAAAAAAATGAAAATTTTGGTATTTGCATTTCATCATTCCAAACTTGTTGGCATTTTGCATTCTATAGGGAACTAAACACACTCTAAATAATAATACAAAATAAAGGAAGAGATTAGATCGAGTAGTCGTCTGCTGGCCGGGTGTTTCTGTCTTATCTCTCTCAGCTGCATAGCACGCCGACGATAATCTCTCAGTCTAGTCTCCCCTAGGTACAGAAGCCACCTACCGTCTGGTTATAATAAAACCCTAGCTTTGACCTCGGTTCCCAGCTAGGACTGCGAATCTGATACTAAAGAGCTTTTTGTCCCAAGACACAGGGGATCTTTAAATTAGTCCCTGATGGTGGTAACACCAAACATGATTAAAGAGGTCTCCAACTGTTTATTTATATCTCTTGATAATCATTCGCCGTCATCAATCGGCACATGTGGACACAAATCATACATATAGATGTTTATCTTTAAAGGGATCATACCTGGAATATCTCCGCTTAGTTGTGTCGATTCGGCTAGATTGAGCCGGAATTGACACGTGAATTGGGGAATTGGGAGGAGAGGAGGAGGATGGGGATGGCGGCGTCGGTGGTGGCGTGGGCGGGCGGGCCGCGCCCCGCCCCGGAGGCGCGGGCGACGGGGGGGGCGGGGCGGGGGCGGCGGCGGCGCGAGGTGGAGGTGGCGGCGGCGGCTCTGCAGCGGTGAAGGCAAAGATATATTTTTTTTTTTCTTGCTTGTCCCCTAGAGATTACATGCCTCTTGCTTATATAGCCCGACTAGTGGGACTTGTAATCTAAGCAATCTCTATAAGGTTTCCTTATACGACCGGAATACCTTTTACAAGCAATTCCTATTTTATTATTTTCTAATAAGGGTCTCCCTTATAGATGAGATAGCCCCTTGCACACCAAAAATTACCTAAGATAATCCTAACTTGAAGGCGAAGCAAACTTCGAGTCGTGCGGAAGAGGGAAAGTGGCGGCGGCAGGGGCCTCCCCCCTGCGCCGCGGCGCCCCAGCCCCTCCCCGGGCGGCGGCCGCCACGTTTGGCCCAATTAGCCACTCTCGGGCTGGCCCAATTCTGGATCATGACATTTCCCCACCGTTCGACGAGGCGGCGCCCATGTGCCGCCCAACCCACCGTGGTGGGCGAAACGCACGTCGTCCGGAGAAGCGACAATTCCAGGCCAAGTAGAGGAATAGAGGGCCGCACTTGTCGTTGTCGCCGTTGCGGATCTTTGGAGTCCTTGTCGGAGAAGGAGAAGTCGAGGTGGAAATCGCCGAAGTAGACGCCGAACTTGAAGCTCGGCGGGGTTGCACGAAGGAACGTTCGCCGCATGCACGACGCATGACGGAGGCGCCGAGGGTGCTCGACAAACTCGAGCATCCGGGCGAGTCGGGGGGAGACGAGTAGGTGTAAGTCGCCGGCACACCTTTGCATGGAGTTTCTGCGCAGGGCGTGTCGAAACGACGTGGCGGCGACGAGGTGAAGTCGAGGAGGCGTAGTGAGAGGAGATCGGCCGGGTGTGTCGACGGGGTCCCAAATGCCTCTCCCTTTGTCCACGGGGCGCCAACCGTGATGTTGTCGATGCGGAAGAAGACGTCGCCGTTATTGTCGAAGAGGAGGACGGTGGCACCCTCGATCCGCTTGTCGGGGCGCCGCGAGAAGAAGGGCGCTTGCGGAACGCCTGATCCTCCCGAGGGCGATTTGGGAGGTGGAAGCCCACCGCTACGCCATGCAGTGGAACGTTCTCCCCCAGCAGGAAGTCCTGGAGAAGCTCTGAAGCAGCGGGGATGTAGTAGCGGTGAAAGTACCTCACGATGCCGTAGCGGAGACTCCATTCTCGCGCGATTGATCCAAGCTCGATGGCGGCGGAGATGATCCCGGAGCTCCTCGTTGGTAGTTGTGCCCAATTGCGGCTCGGTGATCATGTCGCTTCTTTGTCGACCCCTCAATGTCTTCCATGGCAATAGCAAGACGTCGCTGTCCTGGCATGCGGTCACACAGGGTAGCCGCTATGTCGTCGTCGAGGCCACCTGGGTGATCGCGGCGGTCGGTCGTTGCGGCGCCGGTGTCAGCATCCTTGTTGGCGTCGTCTGGCTCATCGTCGTTGTAGCGGCGGGCAAGGTCGATGGCTTCCTCCAACGAACGAGGCTCGAACCATTCGAGCGTGTTGCGAAGCGTCTCCCGTAGGCCTTCCACGAAGAGTCTGACACGGTGGCGCTGTCCCTCGAGTTCCATGCATAGTGCATAGTTCTCGAAGGTGTCGATGTAGTCGTTCGCTTACCTCCTCGGGAAGGCGGCGCGTGCGCCCGGCGTCGGGTAGGTGGGCGGTCCGGCGTGATGGCGTAGGCGGTGAGTGAACTCGTCCCCACTTGATCGGAGAATTCGCCTTGGACGGATCCATGAACCGCATCGCAGCAATACCAACGAGGTGGAAAGTAGCGTAACTCACGTAGTCGGTGCCGGGCGATCTCCGTTAAGGCTTCGAAAGAAGAGTTCCGGCTTGCAAAGCCGGAGGTCCGGGTCGCCGGTGCCGTCGTACTCTCGGACTTGCGGGCCGCGTGATGTAGCGAGGGGATGTGATGCCGCGGGTGGCACCACGGGCCTGAAAAGCCGCGGGTGGCGCGATCGGGGATGCCGCGGGTGGCGCCTGGGGTAGGGCGGGGGTGCCGTGGTTGGCACCGTCTCGCCGGGGTGTCCCGCACGGTTGCGGTGTCGGTGGAGGGAGGGGGGGGGCAGCGGTGCTGCTGCGTGTCGTTGAGGGTGACGTCGATGACGGCCGGAGCTGTCCCCAAAGAACGCCATCATCTTCCTCCCGGCTAGAGGATAGCGGGGTCGGAGCCGCCGACGGGATCCGCGGCGGGAGGGGGGGGCGGCCGGGCGGGCGGCCGGCCCTATGCCGCCGGCGGCAGACGGCGGGCCTCCTCCTCCGGCGTGGTCGTCGTGCGTCTTTGGGGGTCCTCGACGTGATGTAGACATACTCCATCCGCATAGGCGAGTCTCGATGTCGCCGGCGCTGGAGATCCGGCGCGCAGTTGTCGCCGAGGAGCGCCTTCGCCGCGTTGAACTCCTTCATCTCGGAAGCCATGGGTGGTGGGAATCGCCCCGGTCTCCGGATACCGGGCGTCGATTCGGCTAGATTGGGCCGGAATTGACACGTGAATTGGGGAATTGGGAGGAGAGGAGGAGGATGGGGATGGCGACGTCGGTGGTGGCGTGGGCGGCGGCGGCCGGCCCGGAGGCGCGGGCGACGGGGGGGCGGGCGCGGGGCGCGAGCGTGGAGGTGGCGGCGGCTCTGGAGTGAAGGCAAAGATATATTTTTATTTTCTTGCTTGTCCCCTAGAGATTACATGCCTCTTGCTTATATAGCCCGACTAGTGGGACTTGTAATCTAAGCAATCTCTATAAGGTTTCCTTATACGATTGAATACCTTTTACAAGCAATTCTTATTTTATTATTTCCTAATAAGGGTCTCCCTTATAGATGAGATAGCCCCTTGCACATCAAAAATTACCTAAGATAATCCTAACTTGAAGGCGAAGCAAACTCGGAGCCGTCACGGGAGAGGGAAAGTGGCGGCGGTAGGGGCCGGCCTCCCCCTGCGCGGCGCCCCCCCCCCCTCTGGGCCGGCGGCCGTCGCGCGTTTGGGCCAATTATTGTAGGATCTCGATGGAAGCCTAGAGGGGGGTGAATAGGCTTACCCCCCGAAATCGACACATTAAAACTTAAACGCTATTTGTCGGTCTGAGAGGCGCGGCACTGCCACGTAAAGTCACGGCACTACCTACGTGAAACCGATGAGCGAGAGGCGAGACAGAAAATGACTTCTCTCGGGCGGGAAGGCGCGCACTTGCCTCCGTAGGGAAGACCAAGGATGTAAAGTCAAACTTAGATTTCGAAGACCAAGGATGTAGGAACCTCCCTCTAAATATGTGAATGAGTTTTGAATTCTCATTGTTGACATAAAAGGTCAATTTCACATATTTAGGTGTGATGAGGCCTCCCCCTAAATGTGTGAGTGAGATTTGAATTCTCACATTGACATGAATGTCAAGTCACACATTTAGAAAGTGTGCAAGGCCTCCCCTACATCCATGATTGCTTTGGGTGCTCCAAAATGTCACAAATATATATATATCCATGATGCATATGACAACAATAACTTGATCGAGCACAAAAAGGATTGTGCATGCGCGATGATGTGTGGTGGCAATTTGCCGCGCCCGAGCACGGCACCTTTGCCGCGCCTATCGGCACGATGATGCATGAGCGAAACACGCCCACAAACTTATAAGACATGAAATAGGAAATAAACTTGCAGCAGATTATCTAACACAGAGTTTAAACATCCAACTGACCAAATTCGAGAAATAACAAGTCATAGGTGGCATTATTACATAAAATAGTGTTTCTCTCGAACTCACACCTAACAGACTACTCTCAAAAGATCTAAACTCTGAAGCACAACTGCTGCAACATCCTCGAACCATCTCCAGGGCGTCGAAAAGTTTGACCCCCCTCATTTCTTCTAATTTTCTCCCCCTTTGGCGTCAAGCACCAAAAAGATCATAGAAAAGAGAAGAAAAGAAGCTTAACTCACTCCTCACCGGACTCATCCCGACGACCGGCGGTGTCCTCGTCCTCCTCCTTTGAGATAATAGCACTAGTCTGCGGAGCGGCGCTGAGTAGAGCGTCGGGCCGAGACAGGCGCGAGAACGAGCCAAGCAAGTCCGACAAGTCCCGGTGCGAGCCGGCGGTAGGCGACAACTCTGGGAGGTCAAATTGAGGTGGTCTAGGGATAGAAGGAGGAACTGGGAGTCCTTGCTTCTCCCTAACACTCTTGAAAGCCTGCCTCACCTCCCTGCGCATCTCATAGGTCTGCTGTGAAGCATATGCGCAAGGCCCAAAGATGGCCTTGATCCATTTCTTCACCTTGGATCGAGACCCACTGTGCCTCCTGGGCCTAGAGCTAGAGGGCTGCTCCAAGTCCTCTCTACCAGCTGAGGTGCCTCCTGCAGTGGATCTGCCACTCGTCTTCCCTCCCTCCAAACCATGGGTCTTCTCAATGTTATAGGCTGTGTGGAAGCAGTCCTTGGGATATATCTTCCCTGAGACCCTCTCAATCATGAACATGAGGTGGGAAGCATATGGCAAGTTCCTTCTGGCATCATCCATGGCATTTGCTAGCTGTCTCCAGATGAACTTCCCAACATTGAAGGTCTCATTATTCTTGAAGTGAGCAAGGAGATTTCTAGCATACCCATTGATATCTGAGGCTGCCCCATCCTTGGGGTCGATAGTGCATCTGCAGAGGTTGTTCATGACATAAAAGAAGTCCTTCAGACCCTTCCTTTTGCCATCAGTAGCACTGGGCTTTGCCCAACAGTCCTTGATCACCTTGATGTCAACAGGATCAATCTCATGAATGTCTGTAAACTGCCTGTGATCAGCCCCAAACCCCAGAATCTGACAAAATGTGACAAAGTCAACTCTGTAGTGCCTCCTGTCAGTCATCCAGTGAATGGTGTCAGACTATCTGTTCCAGTGGTAAGTAGCATGGAACTGACTAAGAATTTCCTCATTCCAGTCATGCTTGAATGACATGATGTCTGTCAGCTCAAATCTGTCGCAAGCCTCAATTGCCTCATTGAAGGCATCCTCCTCCTTCTCTGCCATCCTCTCAAAATCTATGTAATGCATGGTGGTGATCTTGCTCTTGGATGAGTGAAAGAGGACTGTCAAGTAGAAGTTTGAGTGAAAAGCCACCCAAAACCTCTCAACAATACTTTAAATGCGTTGCGTCGGATAGACATTGTAGGCTCTTGCATCCCGCCACCTCCCTCCTCGCTTCCCGAGGTAGCTCACAACCGGAATGGGTGGATCGTTTGCGGGGCCGCCATCTCAAAGACACCCTCAACTGCTTTGCATGTAGCCATTGTCAAACAAACACGAAAGGTGCTGCAGGGGGTGCCTTGGTCACCATCGGGCACAATGGTGTACCCATACTTGCTGCTTGCTTGCTCCTCGGTGAGTCCTCGCCGACCCACTCTTGCCACCACCGCCCCTCTGTCCATGTTCTTTCTGCCATGGCCTCTTTTCTCAACCACCTTGACCCTCATCTTCCTTTTGCCATGGGGATCACCTCCTGGATCCATCTATGTAAAATATAAGATTTTGGTAAGAAAGTGCATAAGATAGAATGTATCTTGGCCAAACATATGTAGGAGGAAGATTAGAGAGATAAAACTTGATGTAATGAGCAAGCCGTCCCGGGATAAAAACACGGGGCGCTTGGCGGCCGCCGCTGCTAGAGGAGGCACGGCAATGCAATGCATGCACGGCAATTGCGTGTCGTGCATCTTGACAATTTACCGCTCCCCTTGCTCAAATCATCAAAATTCACCTGTCATAACCTTTCTAATACATCTATCTCATTCACAATTTACTTATCTATCACAATTTCGAACCCATATCTCGGTTTAAGTAGAAATTGCCCATGGATTGAAGAGGAATATGAACTGAAGAGAAAGTTTCTTCGATATTTAAAGTCAATCAATTTCCTATCTTAATTAAGTAGGTGATTTTAGGGATATCTGTTGATTGAATCAGCTAAGAACTGTCAAGTTCTATTTGGGGATGGCAATGCCGTGCCCTCCCCCCTAAATCACCTAAGTAATTAAAACACGAAATCCATCGATTCCATTCAACCAAATCACTTTTCTAGAGTTCATGCATCACTAAGCAACACAAATCCATGAGAAGTTTCTACACATTGCATAGATCGGGCAAAACATCCATGGACTAGGTTAGGTTTACCTTGCTATTGACTTCGTGGATTGAGGAGAGAAGAAGAGCAGGTGCCGAGGAGAGGGAGCACGGCCGGCCGGGGTGAGCAGAACTCCGGCGGGCGGCGGCGCTGCGGCGTGCATCGCGGGACGGCGGCAACCGGGCGGCAAAGAAGGGAGACGGCGACGCTCGGCCTCACGCGCCGAGAGAAAGAAAGAGGGCGCGCGGCGGGCGTCGGGTCCGAGAAGAGAAGAAGAAACCGGCCGGGCCAGGGGTAGAAAAGGAAAGAAGAAAGTTTGGCCCGAAAACGGTTCGGACCTCGACCGACGCTGAAACCCTTGCGCGGCACTCGCCAAGACGGCGGCGCTGCACCGCTGCGGGGACGCGGCACTACCGCTCCAGTCAGCTGTCCTGCATATTTATTGCCACTTTTTGACTTATTTCTCCTCAAATTGATCACAGAGACCCCAAAATTCATTGCCAGGGACAGATCATCAATACAGAACTATGGCATTGAGTTTCGGATTAGAATTTGAAATCCTTTTGAAACACAATATGAAAGTTTTCACAAACTTTTCCTATGTCGAACTAGTGTCTCAATCAAACTGCATGTGTCTTTGGAATTCAAACCAAGTTACGAGAATCGAGAATGTTTAGCTCACTACGCAGAGCACAAAATCTTGACTCATCTAGAGGCTTGGTGAAGATATCGGCTAGTTGCTTTTCGTTGCTCACATGGCGAATTGCGATATTTCCTTTGAGTTCGTGGTCTCTCAAGAAATGGTGACGGATGTCTATGTGTTTTGTTCTAGAGTGTGCTACAGGATTATTTGCGAGTTTGATGGCACTCTCGTTGTCATAAAGAAGAGGTATCTTTGTGAAATGACATCCGTAATCCTTTAAGGTCCGCTTCATCCAAAGTAGTTGAGCACAAAGATGCACCTGCGGCATACTCGGCCTCGGCGGTGGAAAGGGCTACACAATTTTGCTTCTTAGAGCTCCAAGACACTAAGGACCGTCCCAAGGAATTGACATGTCCCCCAAGTGCTTTTTCGATCTACTTTGCAACCCAGGCATAGTCGAGAATCTGAATAGCCAAGTAGATTGAACTTGGAACCCTTAGGATACCATAAGCCAAGGTTAGGAGTGAGAACTAAGTATCTCAAGATTCTCTTAACAGCCACATTGTGACATTCCTTTGGATTGGCTTGAAAACGAGCACACATACACACACTAAGCATTATGTCCGGCCTAGATGCACAAAGGTAAAGCAAAGATCCAATCATGGAGCTATATACCCTCATGTCCACGGCTGGACCCTCCTCATCAAGATCAAGATGTCCATTGCTTGGCATTGAAGTTTTGATTGGCTTTGCCTTAGCCATATCAAACTTCTTTAGCATGTCATGGGTGTACTTTGTTTGGCATATGAATGTCTCTTCCCCCATTTGCTTGACTTGAAATTCGAGGAAGTACTTTAGCTCACCCATCATGGACATCTCAAATCTCTTGGTCATTGTCCTACTAAATTGCTCAACATACATATTGTTAGTGCTACCAAATATTATGTCATCGACATATATTTGGCATACAAAGATATCATTGCTAACTTTATGGGTGAAGAGAGTAGGATCAGCTTTGCCTATTTCAAAGCCTTGATTGAGCAAGAATTCCTTAAGGCATTCATACCATGCTCTAGGTGCTTGCTTAAGCCCATAGAGCGCCTTTCGGAGCTTGTAGACGTGGTTGGGGAACTTGGGATCTTCAAATCCGGGTGGCTGCTCAACATACACTTTCTCTTGTAGTGGACCGTTTAGGAATGCACTCTTGACATCCATTTGAAACAGCTTGAAGTCATGATGGGCAGCGAAGGCTAGAAGAATGCGAATTGCTTCTAGTCTTGCCACCGGTGCATATGTCTCATCGAAGTCCAAGTCTTCTACTTGAGTGAAGCCTTGAGCAACCAATCTTGCTTTGTTTCTTGTCACCAACCCGTCTTCATCTTGCTTGTTGCGAAAGACCCACTTGGTACCAATGATATTTGTCTTGGGTCTTTCCACCAAGTCCCATACTTGGTTTCTTTCAAAGTTGTTGAGCTCTTCTTGCATGGCTAACACCCAATCGGGATCCTTGAGAGCATCATCTACTTTCTGCGGTTCCAAAGATGAAACAAACGAGAAATGTTGACAGAAGGCAGCTAGATGAGATCGAGTAGTAACTCCCTTTCGGAGACTCCCAAGGATGTTGTCAACGGGATGATCCTGTTGAATTGTTTGTCGTAGTCGTGGGTGATCAACGCCTTCTGCATGTTCTTCTTGATCTTCATCATATTCATCATCAGCTTCAAGAATTGGAGCGAGATCAAGTGGTTGAACAGGTGATGCAGGTGGATTAGTCGCTGCTGAGGTAGGTGGCACGGCACTTTGCCCGCGCGATGGTGCGGCACCGCCGCCACTGGTACTTCCAAAGGGCGTGTCTTTACACTTTGTCATCGAGTACATCAGCGGAATCTTGTGCAGCAACAACTTGTGGATCCTCCTCTCCATTAGCTTGATCTTCCTGAGGTCTTATGTCACCTATAGCCAATTGCTTGATTGCCTCACAAGGTGGATCCTCCTTTCCTACAACACTTTGATCAACTTGCTCTACTTGAGAGCCATTAGATTCATCAAATGTCACATCTATAGTGATTTCAACCCTACCGGAGGTTTGATTGAAAACGCGATAGGCATGCTCATTTGACCCGTAACCAAGAAGAAAACCTTCATCAACTTTAGGTGCAAACTTAGAGGTTCGGGGCCTTTTGTTCAGAATGAAACACTTGCACCCAAACACCCTAAAGTATGACACCTTAGGCTTGTTACCGGTTAGGAGCTCATACGAAGTCTTCTTGAGTTTCTTGTGAAGGTAGAGGCGGTTGATAGCATGACAAGCGGTGTTTATGGCTTCACACCAAAAGATGTCCGAAGTCTTGTACTCATCAAGCATTATCCTTGCCATCTCGATGAGTGTTCGATTCTTCCTCTCTACTACACCATTTTGTTGAGGGGTATACTGCGGCTGAAAATTCATGCTTGATGCCCTCTTCATCAAGAAACTCTTCAACTTGGGTGTTCTTGAATTCGGTCCCGTTGTCACTTCTTACTTTCTTGACAAGTAGACCAAATTCTCTTTGTGCCCTCTTGATGAAGGTTTTCACCTTCTCTTGTACCTGACACTTATCAAAGACAAAGAAAACCCAAGTGAAGCGGAAGTAGTCATCAACAATAACAAGTCCATATTTGTTACCCCCGATGCTAAGGTAGGCCACCGGTCTAAAGAGATCCATGTGTATCAACTCCAATGGTTGAGTTGTAGTCGTCACACTCTTTGGTAGCTGAGGTGCACCTACTTGCTTTCCGGCTTGGCAAGGTCCACATATCCTGTTTTATCAAAATCAACATTTGTTAGTCCAATGATGTGGTTGTTTTTCTGCAGTTTGGCCAAGTTCCTCATGCCAACATGTGCTAGACGGCGATGCCATAACCAGACCATGCTAGATTTTGCCATTAGACAAGTCTCAAGCTTAGCCTCACTTTTGTTGAAATCAACTAAGTAGAGTTTATTTTTGAGTTTGCCTGTAAAGACAACAGAGAAATCCTCCCTGCGAAAGACTTCCACACCAACATCCGTAAAGAGACAATTGTAGCCTTTCCCACACAATTATGAGACCGACAACAAATTGTATCTCAACGAATCAACATGCAAGACATCAGAAATATCATGCTCAGTAGTCATAGCAACTTTACCAAGACCGATCATGCCTCTCACATCATCATTTCCAAACCTTATGTTGTTCCTATCATCATTGGTTTGGGAATATGATGAGAACATACTCCTTTCTCCGGTCATATGGTTTGTACAGCCCATTTGTCAAGCACCCAACTTGACCCACCTGGAGGAGTATGCCTGCAAAATAAATTTAGTTCACAAGTTTAGGTCCCCAAGATTCTTGGGACCTTTTACATTAGTCACAAGAACTTTGGGAACCCAAATAGAAGTGTTAAGTGGTAAATCTTTTACATCACTTTGCCCATGTACTTTGCATACACCTCTCCCTTTGCCGTTTGCCTTCACTTCAAAGCAAGGATTGGAGTGTAACTTGCTTGCCTTTGCCTTTGATTGATAGGAGTGGCTCTTTGGAACAGCCAGCATACAATGTTTTTCGACTTACGGACCTTCTTAACAGCCTTTTTGGACCATCTTCTTGGGTCTATTCGAGATTTGAGGCGTAGTAGGTGACCTTCCCTTTTCTTGGGGCGCGGCACTGCCCGCCGCCGATCCTCCTGACTTTGACAGCCGCGTGTAGCGAAAAACAGCTGGCTCGGGTTGGCTTGTGTCCAAAGCTCGTGCAGTCTCTCTCTGTACCCTCGCGTGCCTTTGCTCAAGAATTTGACACATTCAACACCATTGATCAACTTTCGACCATTGGTTTTGTTTCCAGGCTTGTGTCCAAGTCCATCTTTAATTCTTGGATTTCTCCCATCAATGTAGTTGTGCTTCTTTGGAGCCTCAACCCTGTTACTCACAGCTGGCTTGACAGTTTCACTTTCCTTCTTTATCAAAGCGGTGAGCCTAGTGATCTCTTTCTCCATTGCTTTCATGTTGACAAGGTTAATGGCATAAGCATTTATATCAACATTATAGCATTTTCCACAACCTTGACTAGTGGAGGGAGTAGAGATATCCTTTGTGGATGAGAGATGTGTGTTGCTCTCCCAAAGAATGTTATGTTTGTTTTCAAGCTCTTTGTGCTTGTCTTGCAAGTCACAATATTTCTCATTAAGGGCAATCATAGCCATCTTTGTGAGAGCATGATCTCCTTGCTCATTGGCTAGGCTCTTTTGTAAGGAAGCCACCTCACTTCTTTCAGCTACAAGAGCATCCTTGTTATCAACATAGAGCTTTTCAAGTCTATCAAGTTGACCATCTCTAGTTGCTAACTCCGATTGGGTACTCTCTAAATCTGCCATTAGTTGAGCAAGAAAGCCACTAGTTTTGGGATCTAGCTTTTTGGTGAGTCTAACATATTCTTCATCATCACTAGATTCACTATCATCACTAGAGCTTTCACTAAGATCACTAGATTCATCACTAAGAGAGGGAGAAGGCTTGGGTGTGGATTTTACCTTCCCATGCTTGGCCATGAGACAAACATGAGTGGAGTCATTTTCTTCCTCATCCTCATCATCGGTCATGTTGTTGAAGAGCTTGGGTGTAGAAGTCTCTTGCATAGCAAATGTTGCAACATGGACTTCCTCTTCACTTGTCTCTTTTGTTGAGTCCCACTCATGGCCGATGTGAGCTTCACCCATGTTCCTTCCCTTTCTCTTGTAGTCTTGTTTGCTTGTCTTTGCCATTGTCCTTCTTGTACTTGTTGTTCTTGTTTTCATAAGGACAATCGGCAACAAAATGCTCGGTGCTGCTGCCACAGGTTGAAGCATGTTCTCTTTTTCTTGTTTGGGGGAACCTTCGTTTGCACCATCTTGTAGCCATTTGCCTTCATTCCCTTCCCATACTTCTTCATGAATAGGGCCATGTCATCGATCTTCTTGTAATCAGCCCCATCATCTTCATCATCACTAGAGGAAGAGGTTGCATCAATGTTTTCTTGCATCTTCTTCATTTCTTTGTCTTGACTTGAAGATGCTTGCTTGCTGCCCTTGACCTTGTTGGAGGAGCTTGGTTTGCTTGTCTTGGTTGCCTTGAGAGCTATATCCTTGATCTTGATGCCTTCAAGCTTTGCTTGCAACTCTCCAAGCTTTCTTCTTTCATTTGCTTCCTCTCTTTGCATGTCATAGGTGAGCAGCCTACCAAGCACATCATTTGGAGTGAAGTGCTCAAACCTTTTCTTGTCACGAATCAAGGTGACCACTATGTCATTTCTAGGTGTGTATGCCTCAAGCATAATCTTAACAACAGTGTGGTCATCTAGATCCTCATCTCCAAATCCTCTAATCTTGCCGACTAGTACCATCAACCGATCAAACATTTCTTGGGCCCCTTCTCCTTCAAGGATCACAAATCGGTTGAGCTTGGCCTTCAACAAGTCAATCTTGGCTTTTCTCACTTTGTCTACACCTTCATGTGCAAGTACCAAGGTGTCCTAAATCTTCTTGGCTTCATTGACATTCATCACCCGATTGTACTCATTGCCTTCTAGAGCACTGAGGAGAATGCTTGTGGCTTGACCATTGATGTGGGCAGCTGCTAGCTCTTCATTTGTCGGTTCCTTGGGGTTCACCGGTGGCTGAAATCCACTGCACACAACCTCCCAAAGACCGGGGTGAAGGGCGCTAAGATAGGCTCTCATCAAGTGCTTCCACTTGGCATAGTTGGTCCCATCGAAACGGGGCAACTTTCCCGCGGGCACATTGATAAAAGACTTCTTATCGCGGTTAGTCAAATAAGAAGAGTAGTTAAAGGATATGGCGACGAACTTGTTGTTGTTGACGCTGCTCTCATCCTTCTTCTTTTCTTTCTTCTTCTTGTTCTTGTTGTAGGAGATATCATCATCTCCATCTTCGGAGCTACTTGATAGCTCACTTGACTCCGCTTCTTCTTCTTGCCTTTGCTTTTCTCTAGCTGCCCTTCTAGCGGCCCTTGCCTCATGAATCAATCTTCTTTAATCTTTTCTTTGAAGCTTCTCGGCAAGCTTGACGCTCGCTTGATCTTCTAGCTTCTTCTTTTCTCGTTCTTGCCTTCTTGCGTTTCGTCTTGCTAGTCTTGAGGCTTTTCTCTCGACATCGATAGCATCACCCTTGATGGTGCTCTCGCTGGCTGTACCGAGAGAAAGCTCGCTGATGCTAGCCTCCACCTCCTCCACGGGGACGGTGGTCTTGCCTCCTTTGTTTGATTCCTCCGGCGCGTCCATACTTCACGCGGTGAAGCGTATATGAAGTATCCTAGCTCCGATACCACTTGTAGGATCTGATGGAAGCCTAGAAGGGGGGTTGACTAGGCTTACCCCCTGAAAATCGACCTGTTAAAACTTAAACGCGCTGTCAGTACAGAGAGGCGCGGCACTGCCGCGTAAAGTCACGGCACTGCCACGTGAAACTGACAGACAGAGACAGAGACAGAGAAATGACTTCTCTCGGGTAGGAAGGCGCGGCACTGCCGCGTGTGACTGAAACAGAACACCACCAAAGTAAATCCACGAGCTGGAGTTTGGTGTTCAACGTTTCCTTTTGTTCCTGCAACCAAATACTTCACAGACAACTAGCCAAATATGGCAGAAACCCAGCAACAAGATAGAACGGGACCAAACCCTATCTCACAAGACAAAATATGCAAGAATGTAAAGAACATGAGTGACACAAGGATTTATCCCGTGGTTCGCCGTCGCCACACAGGCTGGGTTACCACCACGTTGTTGAGGTTGCCACACAAGGCTTAGCTTGCCCACCGGCTTGCTTTTTCTCTCGTTCACAAGTCTAGGGAGTTAACCCTAGAGATGTGGGGTAATGTATTGCTGTATGAATGAGGTTACAAACCTCCCAAGGCTGCCACACGAAGGGGGCAAGCTCAAGGGCGACGCCTAGCCGTCAAGGAGCAAGCTCCAAGAGTAAAGAACCCTAGGGTTCCGGCCAAACGTGAACCAAATGCTCTTTTGAGTGGGAGAAGTAGTAGATCCGGTCTCCAATCGAAGTTTGCTGCCTTTTCCCTCAAAAATCCCTGGTGGGAAGTGAGAGATTGAGTGGGGAGCTCAAGAAGCTTCAATGGAGGTGAGAGAGAGAGCAAGAGGTGCTCCTGGCTATTCTGTCGCGAGGAAGAAGAAGGAGTGAGCCAGGTGACCGTTGTGGGAGGGGTAGAATAGGTATTTATACCCCACAGTCCCCAACGGTCGGGTTTAAGTGTGGCACTTTGCCGCACCAATGCGCGCGGCATCTTCTTGCGCAGCCCCGACAAAGAAAACGTGAGATTCATGTTGAAATGTTTGGTGATCGAAGCTTGGAGTTGTGTTTTGTGTCCGATTTGAGATTTAGAGCACTTGGTCCACAGTGCACCCGAGAATCCTAGGATCCCTCTTGATAGTATGGCGTTTCCTAAACTCAAGATTCAAAATATGAAATAATTTAAACTCCTTGATCCTAAACACCACCATCAAGCTCATCGGATGCCTTTGGACCTGTACATCAACTCCACATTTTATTCTCTGCATGTCATCTTCGTAAAATCTCATTAGTCTCCTAATTCGGTGGTCATCAACGCCAAAACCCACTTAGAGCTTGATTGCACTTACAATTAGCCACTCTCGGGCTGGCCCAATTCTGGATCATGACAAGTTGATTTTTCACGCGGTGCAAAGCTCATGTATGCAGAGATAACTATATAGTCACTACTGGAAACTTGAATTGTTCCGTGTGTGTGAAAAACCCCACGGGAAAATGTGTATACCCATAGGAAAAATATTTTTCGATGGTGTACCGAAAGAAAAATACCCACAAAAATAGAATGACGAAAAAAATATTTTTTCATGTGTTAATCGTCATAAACATTTTTTTTCATGTGGTCTTACACATATAGAAAAAACTACTTCCACCACCAGTTAAAACAATGTTTTACGTGCGGATATCCACACACGTCCACATAGAAAAAAAAACTAAACGCACGTAAAAAAAAACATATATGAACTCACAGAAAATTCCTTTTGCCCAGATCAAATTCCTTCTGCCCAGATTTTAAATTAATATTTATGTAGCTATCCTCATAGAAAAAGGAGTTAAACGGACAAAAAGAGATATGTAATTTATTTTGAGAAAGTAGCAATGGCATATCTTACACACATTCGCTCACTTACGTTGTCCCCCCTCAGCTCACCCTAGCCCCGGGTATGCCGTCTCCAAGGCTTCACACAAAATCTTCACTAAATTGAATTGTGTTAAATACCTCCTTGATACCATTCCCTCTGTTACCTATGATATTCCTTGACCGATCACATCAACCAGTGCTTAACAACTTCTACTTTGAATCGATACTCCCTTTGCATTCACTAAGTTAGTGCATCACCTTGGGGATCACCCGTATTTTTATTCAGTGATACACAAATTAATAGTCCATCATGAATGGAGTCAACACTTATGTCAAAAAAAGAATAGGTCTAATCTATTAGCACATATATCATACTCCCCCGTCCTTTTGAAAGTGTCGTTTGAGAAACGTGCCCCCTCTCACAAACACGCTTCCCGGACGATACTTTCAAAGGGACAGAGGGAGTGTATACAAATATTATATGTGGTTATCCATATGTTCAACATGAATACTACAATGAATTCACAAATATGGATATGGAAAAAAAAACCCAAACTATTTTTTCTTGTTTAACCAATAGTAAACTACTTGACCATGTACTCCATCTCTACCGTTAAGCAAAGATATTTTTAGACAACAAAAAAAGACTAGTATTGTAAGAATAGTCAAGCGAAGTCAAATGAAATCATAGTGACAAATTCAACGGAAATGGTAAGGCTATTTGGTTAACCCAGATTCCACTCAATATGTATTATTATCCATCGTCTTAGCTAGTATGAAAGACAATGCTTCAGCATCAGATCTACAGGGTCAAGAAACCCCATCAAATAAAACAGAGGATGAGACAAACCACTAGAAAATTAAGTATAAGTTTAGGAATATAGACAATCTCAACAAATACAAATATGCATGTTGGTTGTTTTTTTTTTTTTTTTTTTTTTTTTTTGGCAAAATGCGTGTTGCTTGTTTAAACAGCAGCCTAGTTAAACAAAATAAAAAATCAAGAGTACCGACAGAAGCCGGCCACTCAAGGCAGACAAAAATGGGCCACTCCTTGTTTTTTGCGCTGGTCCAATCTAGCCCGGCCCCCAAGAGATTGTGTCTGTATATACTAGTACAGTACTGTACAGCCTTTACAGAGGCACGGTGGGTGTGTTTAGTTCCTAGTCACATCAACCAAAAAATCAAAAGTTCCCAAAATTCCCATCACATCCCATCACATCGAAACATTTAATGCACCAAAAAACGCTTGCCGGCCACTATAAAATTTAGGTAATTAAAAAAACTAATTGCACGATTTAGATGTACATTGCGAGACGATTCTTTTGAGCCTAGTTACGTCATGGTAGGATAAGGGCCTCTTTGGCCGAGCTCTTCCCAGCTCCGGCTCTCCAACTGTAGCTGCACTGTGCCGGGACGAGGAGCCGGAGCCGGAAGCCCCAGAATCGAGCTCCTCCCAGCTCCGATGAACAGTACATGTGTCGGTGAGAGACCGAGAGGAGGAGAGCTCCTGCCAGCTCCGATGTGCAGTCGCGCTACAGTGCCATCGCGAGGAGCCGGAGCCACAGCTCCTGCCAAAAAGAGGCCCTAATATTTACCACTAACAAACGAAACGTCTTCTGATTACGCGATGTGACTGTTACAGGAATTTTACACCGGGCCCTGTTTAGAGCCCCAAATTTCTCCCCAAAATTCACTATGCAAAAAGAAGATTCCCCATCACATCACAATGCCGGCACATGTATCGAAAGTCTTAAATGTAGGTAAAAAAATAAACTAATTACCTGAGTTTAGATATACGTTGCGAGGACGATTCTTTTGAGCCTAGTTACGCCATGGTAGGGTAATATTTACCACTAACAAACGAAACGTCTTCTACAAATGTCGGATGTGACATCTTCTGAGAATTTTGCAAAAATTTTGGTGATCTAAACACACCCCAAATTTTGGGGTCTAAACACACCCTTCGGTAACAGGCCGATTTGTGCAGAATTATCCTCTATAAAGTCGTGTCTCTGTGGTGACCACTTGTGGTGCCAGAGCTTGGCTTCAGAATTATTCCTCCATAGCAGTAATAAAAGATAGTAAACCCCACTGAACGATGAACAGTGCAAAAATCCGTCCGATCGCAAGCACACGTGGTCGAGCTTTTACAACTCGTCTGCAAACTGGTCCAACTGGAGATACAGTACCAATCTAGCCAAAGAGGCTCACGAGAATGGACAAGAACACGATTCAACAGGCTGGCCGGTGGAGTGTTCGCTCACCACCACTGCAACGCTATCGTCTTAGCTTGGCAGGGGCGAAAAAGGCACCACTGCAAGCTTGGCAAGGGCGAAAAGGCGGCACGACGCCACCAGTGGCTGTCTGTTCCTAACGGTATAACTAAACTTTATACTAAAACACACAGGCTGGATTGATAAAATAATAATAATATAAATTTACAAAAATATGAAATTAAATGTCTGACATAAAGTGACATTTAATCTAAATTAGGTATTACTATTATGTGCATATATTGTTATGGAATAACTAAAATTTTATATAAGAAACACACAAATTGGGCGATAAAATAGTAATACCATGACATTTAATCCTAAAGACAAAGTTCATAAAATTAACATAGTCAAGGTGAGTGTGGCGTCGTAGGCCTACAAACTCTAGTGTAGACCTTTCAGTGATGTGGCTAAGATAATTTTTTATATCGACAAGAAGAAATCTCCGATATCCTTTTCTTTCGTGCGCTAATAAGTCCACAAATAAGTTCTATCACATCTCTGTACCGTCCTATATATAGGTTCGTGTAGAGTATATATATGTAAATAACATTTGCCCGGCGGTGCGTTGCTACGGGAGTTCCAAACTTCTAAGTGTCCATTATATGTCAATATTCAAATTTACATCTAAACGACCATTCATGGAGCAAACAAAAAATTCTGAACTTAGCATGAAATAAATTTACCTCCAACAAATCAGAAGAATTAATTATCTGCTAGGCGAATACTACCATTGTTTCACACCATAGGTTAATGCTACACTAATTAATTCACGATACTAATACTATTCCGGGCCCACAGTGGCGTCCGCCGTCCGCACACTGCCCATGCCACTTTTGCCAGGATCATCGCTGGCGTGCTCGTCGCCGGGGCTGCACTAGGCACGTACTCGGCACTCAATATCTGTTAAAGTGAATTTTGCTTAAAAATTTTCTTCCACAATAGAGTAGCTTTGTAGTATGTATTGATTGATTAAGGTTAACTTTTTTATTATATTGATAGATACTGTGATTGTCCTTGAAGCTATGCAAAAAGGCACTTGGTTGACGATAGTCTCTCTCTCTGTTAATTGCGTGGTAATAGCTGGCTATATTAATATCGCTGCATGTTCAGATGTTCTTCATAAACAACTACTATTGCCATCCAAATCTCCAAACTACTAGACCTATTTTGAAGAACATTGTGATTAGACACAGTCAAAAGTAGCCAAGGCAAAACAAAAACATTGTTGATTATTCTAAAGCAACATCGTAACAGCACACTTGTTAAAATGAAAATGGGTTGGTAACTATCCAGCTTCCAACATATCTTCAGAAGCTTCTCTGGAGGTACGATGGCGACCAGAGCCCCCACCCACCCCACCCCACCACCCTCCACCACCTCGCCGGTGACCCTCCCCTCCGGCGACCATGAGCGGATCTGAGGCCTTGTTGATCTGCGCATCATGGGCTCCTCCTCGGACCTAGCTGATCGACTAGATTTTGACTGAGGACTGGCCTTCCAAGATGAAGTTCGTCGGCTCTTCAGATCTCCGGTACACCACCCTTTTCCCTCCCCCGACGGATCGTTCTTTTTGTTGGTGACGTTCAGAAGATTCTTGTTTCGTTTGACGGAAGTTTCGGTTGCTCTACCCCTCCAATCCTGCCTGGGGGGACGTGCTTTAGATTTTCATGTGAAATTCCTTAGCAACAATCATTTCCGTGTTTTTGTGTTCTCCAAAGATGTGGGCTATCGATTTAGAGCGTCCATAGTGTTTAGTTCAACGATCGGTCAATACAATAAATGCGGCCATAGCACTCGCTCCTATACACTGCGGCGTCGACTCGATGAAGGACCGGATACGATGGAACGAACCCGGCTCAATGGAATAAAGAAATCGTGGATACTTTCTCCGTCCGACCGCAAGCACGTGGTCGAGCTTACAACCGGCCGTCTGCAACAGGCTGCCCCGTTTGGAGTGTTCGCTCACCACCACTGCAACGCTGTCATCTTAGCTTGGCAGGGGCGAAAAATCCAAAGAGGCTCTTGTTTCTTCCCAAAAAAGAAGCCACCGGAACCAGGTTTTAGAGCAGGGTCCCCCAGCTCCGCTCAATTGACAAAGTGACAGAACTGGGACCAGCTAGAGCCCTTCCAAATGCGCCTGCATTCTCCTATTGGCATTGTCGTAAAAAAATCAAGATTTTATCACCAATTCTAAGAAACCGATATAGTTTCACAACATACTACAAATTATATATTATGGAAATATTTGCCCTGGTGAGGACCTTAAAACATAAATATCATATTATAAATAAATAAGTAC
Organism: Hyparrhenia diplandra; assembly: GCA_015847255.1. Classification (NCBI taxonomy): domain Eukaryota; kingdom Viridiplantae; phylum Streptophyta; class Magnoliopsida; order Poales; family Poaceae; genus Hyparrhenia; species Hyparrhenia diplandra. The sequence continues at coordinate 44,118 of JADLZK010001494.1, read as the reverse complement.
AATTTTTAAAAAATTGATGGTTAAAGTTAGAATGATTTTCATCACTTGTTTTTCTATTGAACCGACACTGAAAAAAGATTTTCTCCATTATATTGGTTCGACGTTGTCTCTAACATGACCTACCTGTCCATAGACATCATGTATTGTGCTTTCATGGAGTGACCAACGGGTGGATCACGTACGGGGCCGTGTGCCCACGTGGTGTCCTAAAATTGGTTGCCACAATAGGAGGGGAGAGAAGCACAAGTCACTGTCACTCCACAACAGAGCCTTATCTATCCATTACCCTTATTTCTGTATACCAATTTTACTCCTCTCATTAGGCCACGTCAACCTTTATTCCTGCCCATCCGATTTGTCATGCACGGTCACAAACTCCCCACGTCTCCTCCTTCGAGATGTTTCACGAGCCTTCTTCTCCACGGGAAAACAAAAGAACGAAGCCGCCCCAGGACTACCCCCGGGGCAGTCTCGCAGGCACGGTGCCCGCTCCGGTCAATCTCCGGCAGTCCGGCGCCTCCAAGCCCTGCGCCGACGAGTCCAGGTACGCAACCCCTACCACCTCTACGGCTGAAGTACTCCGTCTCCTGCCTCCTCGCCTCCAATCGGTGTCCTGCGTCTCCGTGAGATGCAATGGTGGCCTCGACCCTTGCCCCGCCCATGCCTCCGCGTCGCTTGCCGGCGGTACTGGCCCGTCCCCACACCCTTGCTCTGTTCACGGTGAACCAGCGCCCCTCCCCATCTTTGTTCCCTCGCTCTCGGTGTCCTATGCCATGCAGATGCTCGATGAAATGCCCAAAAGGTGGTATCTTCAACTTTTAGTATACATTGGTTTGGCTTGGTCGTCAATGTTCTACTATTTCTGATTGCTGCTGCGCCTGCCATGAACTAACGCCGCCGGCATACCCTCATAGAAGGCCTGCTACACGTTGAGCGATATAGCTACATGGGGAACATCATACAGAGATTCATGTCACCTGAAACTGTGGTGCGAAAAAAAAAAAGTTTCAGTCAATTGCTGCAACTGCTATGTTGCTCCGTAATGCTTATTGTTGCCTTTCCTACTGCAGGCAAGAAGAACGAAAACAATTTCATCTCAGTGTTATGTATGGCTGCACAGTATCATATAACCAAACATTCTTTCGATTATTCAAAATAGGTAATGTAGCTATTTATGTATGTATATTCCATCTTTATATGTCCGAACATGATGCTGATCGTTGCCTTTCCTACTGCAGGCAACCCCTAAATCCTCTGCCCATGGAATTATAACTTTGAGTATTAATCTGCAAAATAGACGTTGCTCACCAGCATTCATCGTCTCCTTTTTACAAAAGATTATTGTAGCCTGAAGCAGTACATCAGTGCAGGATCTTTTAGCTTTGCTAATGTCTATAAAGTTTCTCTATACCACATCTCTCATGAGTTTAATCCTTTCTCAATTTAAGTTAAATAAATGTTTGCTACACTTCCCTTAATTCTACCAAATCCTGACATTATTATTATAACATCTATGCTGACTTTTAAAAAAAAAGTAATGCAGTTCTAATGCCTTCAATCAGCTTCTGAATCGCAGTTAATGCAGTTAATGATTTATGCAATTTGCAATTTCACCTATGCCAAAGACACTGTCACCTACCACACTTGCAACATCCGTTAAGTTGATCATATAATGTGTCATTAGCAACAAATACTGTTCCAGCCGATTTGCTTTGGTTTTGCTTCAGCTTATATGGAATATGAACGGATTGGTTGCTAATCCACATCTACTTTGCAGGATTCCAATGTTGAAGTGGATTCGTCGTTTGTTCACACAGAAATAGATTCAGATCGATATTACAGACCTGTCTTACAGACGGAGACCTTATTTTTTATCCCTCGACATCTATGCAAAGTAAGGTCAGGGCTCCTATGTATTTTTCAGCTTATGCATCTATGTCCTGTTGTCATACCTATCTTCATGAATGGATTTCAGTAGTAATGTTTACATGGTTCTGCTGTCACATTATGTACTCCTATGTGTTATTTTTAAGATCCTACTGAATGATGCTTACTTTTGCCATGCATATCTACTCCGATGCATTTCGTTATAACCAGTGCTGGAGGGATTCTGAGTTGATCACGGATGTGTTTCTACAAGTTGCTCGAGCAACGCTCCCAATGACGATGCTAGGATGAAGAAACAAATCTATTCTTTTTTCTACACAATATCTTTTGCAGTGTACGAAATACTATTTTTTTTTAAAAAAATGTTATATATAATTGCATTGGGGAAACAACAGTGGGCAACTAATCTTACCAGAACCCTCATAGGTACCAGTATCTAAGACTACTGATATGTCAAATGCATTCAGCTTCTTTTTATGGGTAAAATTATATGCGACACATTGCTAGCCCGCGCAATTGCGCGGGGTTCCTGCTAGTTGAACTGATAATTCGACTGACTAGCTGTACGTGACGGATCAGGATCAGGATTAGGCCCTGCCAGGCTCAGCTCCAGCTGCTTACGTCCCCATCCTATGGCGATCAGGATCAGGATCAGGATAACCATGATCTTAAACGAAGCCAGCAGCGAGACGAGACGAAAATCCAGCTATCGAGCTGCTAATTCCGACGAAAATCCAGCGATCGAGCTGCTAATTCCATCTGTGGAATCACGGAAAGCTACTCGTCGCCGGCAAGATAATCATGCCATCAGGGTCAGGCCACGGCTTGCCTGAAACGTGCGGGTGGTGGGGCCCCGGTGTTTCTCCACCGCGCGCGAGCAGCAGGCAGTGGATCGACCGGGCGGGCCCCACTGGGGCGCATTGGGTTGGGATAAAGATTAGCTTAATCACTTTGCTTATTGGCAGACCTGCTGCAATTTTCTATGTGTTTGGTCATGTCATGTGATGCCGTCTGCTACTCGGCGTTTCCGCTTGACTTTCCCACTTCGCAGCAGGTACAGGCCGTTTTTTTGTGGTAATTTTGGCATACATCTGTTCCAAGAAATAAAACCACGATGGATTATCTTGCCGGATATGATGTTACGTTAAGTTTGCGGAAATTAACACGACAGAGAAAAATAAACATAGTTCAGCTGGTACGGGTGATTAAAAAAAAAATACAAAACCATGTTCCTTAGTTTTAATGGACATTAAAAAGGCTATCAAGCTAGTAAATACTCATACTCATCCTTTTAGCATGTATACAAAACCATGTTACTTTTTAGCGTGTAAACAAAACCACGTGGAGTAAATATGTTAGCATGCACAATTTTTTATAAAATATGTACAATTTACTTTTTAACTTGTATAAAATATGTTAGCATGCACAATTTTTTTATATTACACGCATAACGTAGACACTCAACACGCATGCACATTCACCCCTATGAACACACGTCGCAAAACCCTACCCCCTATGAGCACCTCCGAAGGGCGAGCCGGCAATCTTGAAGTTCACGGTCACCACGCGCGCCTCGCCATCGAGGGGAACGTCGCCTACCACCACTTAATGCGCGCGCCGCCGAAAAATCCTGGAATAAACCCAGGATAAAGTGTCACACCCAGTATTTGAACCCTGGGTGGGAGCCCTACAACCAATGGTCTTTGCCATTGCGTTGTGAACCCCTTGACGTTAGCATGCACAATTTAACGAAGACAAATTGTATACAATGTTTCTAACACATGAAAATCTTAAAAAAACTTACTAAGACTAGGTTGACTTGGTCGTATATAACTAGTTATATAGATAGTTGTGGAGACAACACTGATAAACATCTCATTTAAAAAACATTTCACATTAATATGACTTACTGGTAGCAAATACATTTCCATGACGACGTGAACAAGCCCCTTTTGATCCGAAAAGTTTTTTGGGAGGATTAAAATATCTAATAGATTGCTCTTGATCCATTTGCTTGGAGTTGGATGAAAGATCCTAGTTTGTTCTTAATTAATGTCAGTGCCTTCTCAAGACAATGGCCATGTTTAGATCTATGGGTTAGAGTTAGTTTGAGCTAGTTGGAGCTCAACTAGCTAGCCCTAAAGATTCAAACAGGAGGGTTAGATTGGGCTTAGTTCCATCTAACCCACCCAAAAAACTAGCTCATCCAAGAGGTGCTAATTAGAGTTAGTTCGGGATGAGTCCTCTAAAAAGTGCATTTTCTTTCTCCCCGCACCCACCAAATTGATTGGACAAGTACATTTAATGTCAATCTAGCCCTTCCACAACATCTTTAGGGCTAGAGTTAGTTTAGGGCTAGAGTTGAAGTTAGAAACTAACTCTTCAGGGTAGCCTCACACAGGATTTTTTTTTTAAAATTTTGCCCTTTTTCAAAATAATTTTCAAATATATCCCCTGTTTGAAACAATTTACGCCCGGTATCCCTTTTTGTCGCGCCAGATGCATAGGCGCGATGTTTACACATGTCGCGCCTATGCATGTGGCGCGGCGTGTCTTCTGCCACGCCGCGGGCGTCGTTGGCCGACGCCGGGCGTGGCCGCCGGTCCCCACCACGTCGCGCTGTGCATCTTGTACGACGCCGCCGGTCCGCGCGATCGCGTCGACACGGCGGGCCCGTTAGGGTTTCGGTTTGGGCCTCGTCGAAACAGCGTGGGACCACCACGTCGCGCCACCGGGTTAAGCGCGGCCGCACCGATTAGGTTAGGTCGGCCAATTTCTTTCTCTCTCTCTCTCTCTCTCTCTCTCTCTCTCTATTCTTTCTCCTTCTCTTCTCTCCTTCCTTCACTCCAAAACACTCCAAAACCGCCGCCTCCGCCGCCGCCCGCCGCGCCGCCCCCTCCCCCGCTCCTCCTCGATCTCCGGCGCCGGCCCTCGACCTCCTCCACCGCCGGGCACGGGGGGGTGGGTAGGCGGGCGGCGGGGGGCGGCCGCCCCTCCTCCTCCTCCGGGGTCCGGGCCTTTGGCGGCGGCGGCCACCTCGGGCGGCGGCGCCGCCCCTCACCGGCGCCTCCTCTTCTCCCCACCCCGCCCAAGTCCTCTCAAAAACCGGTTTAGGTATTACTCCATTTTCTCCTACTTCTCCTCCTCTTTGTCATGGTATTGTTTTGATAAATATGAAATTGTTAGTGATTGAAGCGTTAATTGGTACAATGTGGTTCGTAGAATCGGTTTAGGATTCGATTTGGTCGTGGATTTGGCATAGAGAACGAGTTGCATGAAAGTAGTTCATTGATGCATGCATGGAGGTTTAGGGTTTGATATTATTTCTATTTTCAATGTGAAATTATAAGTGATTGGGCCGTTTATTGATGCAATGTGGTACTTGGAAACGTTTTTAGGAAATGTTTTTTCTTTGTGGATTTCACCTAGATTAGATTTTTCATGAATAAAGTTCTTTGTTGCATGGAGGTGTTGAGTTTGTTTCTAATATATATTGGCAATATGGTTGTTTTACTTATAGCTTTTATTTCCCGAATAATTTGTAGATGGACCGTTTAGTGCGCTTTTATATTGGTGGCAAAGTTAGAGGGGATGGCAAGTTTGAGAACATGCATGAACAAGTTCATTTTTTTGGTAGACCTCCTAGCCGATGATTTGGTCGGCCATTGTCGTGACAAGTATGGATGGTCGTTTAGCTTGATTGGTCGATTTGACTGTGGGAAGGAACGAGCACACTATGCAATTGATGGCTTTGTCATGTGAAGATGATTGGAACAACTTTGTGGAGGTTGTGAAGGGTAGTAGTGTTCGTTGCTTGGAAGTTGTTGTGGAGAAGGTGATGAACCCTCGTTGTTGTGCTTCTTGGTGAGAACGTGGATGATGAGCCCGTAGAGCACCTTACTCGAGGAGGAAGAGTTGCAACCGGGTTGTTGTTAGAGACAATGATAATGCAAAGTGATGGTAGGTATGGAAGAGTGCGATGAGGAGGAGATTGGTGCTATGGGCGACATGTTTGTAGGATCGGAGGGGCGATGGAGAGTCTGAGAGATGAGCTCACTTTTAGTGAAAGTAGCTCGAGGAGGTTATAGAGGGGCGAGTATAGGTCGGAGCCTAGTACGGAGGATGAAAGCGATGAGTATAGGGGGATATTGCATCCACGGACGGGTCATTTAGAATGGAGTACAAATCGATGTGGAGCTAAGTCGGTTGAGGGAGGTCCATGTTGAGGTACCCTCCGTACCCAACTTCATGGACATTAGTATGGTTGATGAAGCGGTGTGTGACACCGGTCCGTCGTTGTTGGACGATGAGGGGACGAGAGAGCGAGGAGATGGAGATTAAGAAGGGATGGTCTTTGACACATTGGATCATCTCAAGTTCTTTCTTGCGGACTACGCCGTTAGGTATCATAGGCCCTACTATGCTGATCAACTGCGACCCTAACAAGCGGTACCACGGTGCTTTGCAAGAAGAAATATGGTTGGGGAGTTTGGGCGCGGAAAGGCGACAAACAAGACTTGGAGGATTCGAAATATGAAGCAACCTCACACGTGTCGGTCTTCTAAGCCTAAGGGGGTGCACGCACAAAACACGGCCCGTTATCCGAAGTCGTCGTCTTGTCGGCCTTGTTAAGGCCGATAGCGATATATCTGTTGCCTCCCGATCGAGCATATGGGGGTGGACCGGATATCGAGTGAGCTACATGAAGGCATGGCGAGCAAAGCGGCATGCTATAGAGCTGTTGTGGGGTGATTGGAAGGAGGCATACAACCAAGCTCCTAGGATCCTTACGCCATGAAACACTACAATCCGGGGCTTAGGTGGTATCCTGTTGGCGGCCGCATAGTGGATGACACGGGACGGCGTGCCTAATCATGTTACGCACGCATTGTTTTGGTGTTTTCCCGGTCGGCCGAGGCATTCAAGCATTGTCGGCTGTAGTGCTTGTTGATGCAACCTTTCTTACGGGGAAGTACAAAGGTGTTCTGATGATGGCAGTCGGTGTGGATCTGGAGAACCAGCTTGTCCCTTTAGCGTTTCCTTTGGCCGAGAGCGAGAACACTTTGAGCTAGTCTTGGTTCATGAAGCTTGTTAGAATCCATGTCATCCATCGTACGTCCCGTAGGATTTGCATGATATCTGATCGGCACAATGGGTTGCTCATGGCTGCAAGAGAGGAGATAGATGGGCTTCCCCTCTTGAGCATCGATGGTGCATGCGGGCACTTTGCCGCCAACATTTGGCGGCGACAAAGGAAGAAGGAGGTCGTCGCGAGAAGTTGAAGGTCGTGTGTTGTTGTCGCACGAAGGAGAAGTTTAAGGAGAAGCTTGCAGAGTTGAACAAGGTCCTAAACACTCCTGCGAGGACTTGGCTTCGGGGCCAGTTGAGTAATGTGGACAAGTGGGCTCTCGCATTTGATGATGGTGGCCTTAGGTATGGCGTGATGACCACGAATTCATCGAAATCGTTTAACAAAGTGTTCAAGGGTATCCGTGCAGTACCCGTGTCCGGTATTGTGGAGTACTCATTTAAGAAGTGCAATGAATACTTTGTTAAACGCTGGAACATTGCCAAGGCTTCTAAAGAAAAATGGGGCCGGGCCGGTAGGAGACACCTCGAAATTGCGGAGGGCATAGGTTCCAATCAGGTTGGTGATGCCTACGGACCTTCAAGGCTAGTGTACAACATAATGTCAGCGGGAGGAACCAATCCGGGCGGTGAGAAGTACGGTGGCAAAAATTATAGGGTGGACCTCCAGAAACCGGAGTGTTCTTGTTGCATTCCGCAGCTACTTCATGTGCCTTGCTCACACGTCATCACCGCTTGTGAGTTTAGGGGTTTGGACCATGAAGATCAGTTTTTCATGTCTCCATTCTATCTCAAATCAAACACCCTAAAAGTGTGGGAATCTAGCTTCGAGCCGTACCTAGATCCTTCACAGTGGCCTCCATACTATGGATTGGATTATGTCCCCACCCGGGATCAAGAAAAGCAAAAGGTTGGTAGAAGGAAGAGAAAACGCCTTAAAAGGCATTATGGACGATTCAATGCCGATGGCCCTAATGTGTATGATTCCAATGGCTATGGTCTCGATATGTATGGTTATGGAGACTTTGATGAGGCCATGGCTCCGGTCCGGTGCTCTAAATGCCACAGGACCGGTCACACTGCAGCCACTCATGATAGTGTTCAGGTACATAGGTGTTGTTTGTTCAACCTTGTTGTAATAATTTCTTCACGTCTTGTTGTAATAATTTCGTAATGCAGTGTTGTTTTAATTGTTATAATTCATGTCTTTTTTCTAATCTTGTGTATTGTGGCCTTTTTCAGGATGGCGCGGGAGGAGTGGGTCCCCCCTTCGTAGCACTTGCTATGAAAAGGACCACCGATCGCACATGGCGGTGGACTTGGGCAAGGCAAGTAATTCCCATGTTCATTTTTTTTTTGAAATAAATATTGTGGTCATCGTCTATCATCTATAATCGTTACATTTCTTCATTTGTTTCGAGCCGGAAGGCGCTGCGTCCCCCGAGCTCACAAGCCCCTTTGCGTTGGGACGAGCGGTACGCCCCTTACATGGCTAGAGCGGGCTTCCTGGGCCTTGGTCGAGCCATTGTGGCGGGGCTCCCGGAGATGGACGGGGCGCTGGTGACCGCCTTCGTGGACAGATGGCGTCCAGAGACGCATTCCTTCCACCTGCCGTATGGAGAGATGACGGTCACCCTAGAAGATGTGAGCTACATCTTGGACCTAAAAGTGCACGGTCCACCCGGTGTCGGGTGCCATCGACCGCAGTGAACCGGAAGGAGTTGGTGTTCCGATTCACCGGACTTTACCGGGCGCACCTCCCGGAGGGAAAGAGGGAGCACAAGACTTCGGTGTGTCATCCAATTGGGCGAAGCGGCACTTCAATACTTGCCCTCCCGACGCCGCCAGGAAGTGGTGGAGAGGCATGCTAAGGTGTGGTTGTGGCACCCGATCGGTCTTTTCCTTCTACCCGACGCTTACGGGAACACCTTGTCTGGATGGTGCTCCCAATCTTACAAAGAGATTGGGAGGACATCGCCCGATACAAATTGGGGCTCGCCACCCTCGCATGGTGTATCGGCGGCTTTGTGAGGCCTGTAGGGAGGGTGAAAGATAGCTCGAACTTGGGTGGTCTGCGTGTACCTCCTGCCAGATCTGGATTTGGGAGCGCATTCCCACCGGAAGGGACTACGAGAAGGCGGTTTCTTGTCGTAACTCATACATGTTTTAATATTCATGTTCTAATCTTAGTTGCACTATCTAATATTCATGTTCTTATACGTGTCTCTTGTTTTTTTTTTTTTTTTTTTTCGCGGCATGGCCATATGACCCGATGTCGGGCCCCATTGATGTATTTGTGGCATGAAAACAAGATGGTCAAGGGCGACTCGAGAGATGAGGTACGGGAGGTACTCAACGACTTGGACTTGTTGACTGGGGTCGGTGAGTCATGTTGTTATACATATTGTTTAAAATAGCCGTTGGACTTGTCTAAATGTCTCAATTTTTCAGGTGGAGTGGACTCCATATGAGCGTCAACATGTACGAGGACTTGAATGTCCCCCCCCGGAGTGATGATGAGAAGTCTTATTTGGAGATGCAATGCCCCCATGATCTGTACTACGTTGTCAAGCACCACATTCGAAGAGGGTCATGAAGCGATTCGGGAGGAAGCGGGGATTACCCTATCACGGAAGCGCGGGACTTGGATGCTTTGCACGAGTAAGTCGGGTTCAGATTTCAGTTCCTTCGTTCTTTGTATTTTAAATTGTGTAGTCTAAACTAACAATCAATGTTTGATGTTTCGAGGAAGAGAATGTTTGGTGGCGCCCGGCTGACTCTCACCATCCATGCGGATTATGTGCGGCGATGGATGAACGCTGAGAGAGTGTGGCCTGATAGTGGGCCTCGTTTGGTGGCCAGAGAGTACCATGACTACCTGCTGTACCTGCACCGGGTGACTAGAGTGCGTCTCCACGATCCCGTCTCGGTGACTCTAGTCTTCTATGGAGAGAGCGACAAAGAAGACCCCTATGACAAGGTAACAAGGGGAGGCCGGCAGCCCGAGAGAGCCCCTCTCGTTAACTACACGGTAAGCATTCATGTTCATTTCCTTCAACCTTTCAGTCGCATTCAAGTTTTAACCTTGCTCCTGTACACAGACCACACAGCTAGCCCACCTTTCAAATGAAGCTGGAGCATACATTGGGCGTGCGGGGGGCCAAGAAGGTAGTGACCTTGTAAAATTTGCAGAGGTATTACGCCTAACTCAATATCATTCCAGTTACTTGCATGTGTTTGTATGTATAGTCCTAACTCGCCAAAAAAACCGACTGCGAAAAGTGAAGAAATTCTGCCGCCGCCTCGGTCGCAAGTTGAGCCGCTTTAGAGCTGAAGATGACGAAGTGCCGGCGCGAGGAGAGCGAGGGCCTCCGGCGCAGGAGCTGAAATTGAGCAAGAGCCGGCGCAGGAGAGAACAGAGGCCTCCGGTGCAAGACAGAGTTCCAGGGGAAAATCAATTCAACAAACCCCTCAGGAAACAAGCCAAGAAGACAGCGGTGCTGACACGGACGACGACAGCGATGATCCAGACTTTGAGCAGGAGGTCATTGGTTCTTCGGAACTGTATGATGCTCCTCACGTGAGCCAAACACAGGTTTATCTTCTATCCTGTTGAACTTGTTGTCACCGTGTATGAACATTTGGACCATATCTGAAATTTTGAGTTTTCTAGGGTGGATCTCAAAGCTCACCTCAAGGGGGGCCCCGAAGGCAGGGAAGGCGCAAAGCTAAAGACCGCTCGGACGTTGGCACGCCAAATGTCCTACCAACACTGCCTGGCCGTGATCGTCGTCGTAGGCAACCATTTTCCCCACCATGAGAAGGTGAGTATTTGGCAAATAAGAAGCAACGTTGGGAAAATGACAAGTTACAATACATAACTCATGACCTTACAATCCCCATGTGTGCAGGAATCCTGACGACCTTTGTGTGGACTCCGTGCTTTGCCTCCATTTAGTGCGGATTTCTTATCCATGTGCCAACTATGTTTGTTCAACGACTATGTGTGTGAATTTGAGCAAGGGTCGGACTTATCGAAACTTAGGATGCAATTTGTGTGTGAACTATGTGGCACTTGTTGAACAACTATGTGTGTGAACTATGGATTACTTGTTGAACAACTATGTGAAGTATTATGTATGTGCCTTGTTGAACAACTATGTGAAGTATTATGTATGTGACTTGAACTTGGGAGTAAACAAATTGGCCATAACCTCACCACGCCCAGGGAAATCCTCCCAATCACAAGTCTTTCCAGCCTAAGTGAAATATTAAAAAACATTACCATAATTATGCATTGCCAAAGTAAGCTAAATTATGCATGCAAGGCACAAGTTCGATATACTCACAAAGAATTGATTTGGCCCTCCATAAGCATTGTCGTCGGGAGGAACCAATCCGGGCGGTGAGAAGTACGGTGGCAAAAATTATAGGGTGGACCTCCGGAAACCAGAGTGTTCTTGTTGCATTCGCGACTACTTCATGTGCCTTGCTCACACGTCATCACCGCTTGTGAGTTTAGGGGTTTGGACCATGAAGATCGGTTTTTCATGTCTCCATTCTATCTCAAATCAAACACCCTAAAAGTGTGGGAATCTAGCTTCGAGCCGTACCTAGATCCTTCACAGTGGCCTCCATACTATGGATTGGATTATGTCCCCGACCAGGATCAAGAAAAGCAAAAGGTTGGTAGAAGGAAGAGAAAACGCCTTAAAGGCATTATGGGCGATTCAATGCCGATGGCCCTAATGTGTATGATTCCAATGGCTATGGTCTCGATATGTATGGTTATGGAGACTTTGATGAGGCCATGGCTCCGGTCCGGTGCTCTAAATGCCACAGGACCGGTCACACTGCAGCCACTCATGATAGTGTTCAGGTACATAGGTGTTGTTTGTTCAACCTTGTTGTAATAATTTCTTCACGTCTTGTTGTAATAATTTCGTAATGCAAAGGTTGTTTTTTAATTGTTATAATTCATGTCTTTTTTTTCTAATCTTGTGTATTGTGGCCTTTTTCAGGATGGCGCAGGAGGAGTGGGTCCCCCTTCGTAAGCACTGCTATGAAAAGGACCACCGATCGCACATGGCGGTGGACTTGGGCAAGGCAAGTAATTCCCATGTTCATTTTTTGGAAATAAATATTGTGGTCATCGTCTATCATCTATAATCGTTACATTTCTTCATTTGTTTTTGAGCCGAAGGCGGCTGCGTCCCCCGAGCTCACAAGCCCTTTGCGTTGGGACGAGCGATGCGCCCCTTACAGCTAGGCGGGCTTCACGGGCCTTGGTCGAGCCATTGTGGCGGGCTCCCGGAGATGGACGGGGCGCTGGTGACTGCCTTCGTGGACAGATGGCGTCCAGAGACGCATTCCTTCCACCTGCCGTATGGAGAGATGACAGTCACCCTAGAAGATGTGAGCTACATCTTGGACCTAAAAGTGCACGGTCCACCGGTGTCAGGTGCCATCGACACAGCGAACTGGAAGGAGTTGGTGTTCCATTCACGGACTTTACCCTCGACGCACCTCCGAGGGAAAGAGGGAGCACAAGACTTCAGGTGTGTCATCCAATTGGGCGAAGCGGCACTTCAATACTTGCCCTCCCGACGCCGCCGAGGAAGTGGTGGAGAGGCATGCTAAGGTGTGGTTGTGGCACCTGATCGGTCTTTTCCTTCTACCCGACGCTTCTGGGAACACCTTGTCCTGGATGGTGCTCCCAATCTTACAGCAGGATTGGGAGGACATCGCCCGATACAGCTGGGGCTCTGCCACCCTCGCATGGCTGTATCGGCAGCTTTGTGAGGCCTGTAGGAGGGTGAAAGATAGCTCGAACTTGGGTGGCTGCGTGTACCTCCTGCAGATCTGGATTTGGGAGCGCATTCCCACTGGAAGGGACTACAGAAAGGCGGTTGCTGTACGTAACTCATACATGTTTTAATATTCATGTTCTAATCTTAGTTGCACTATCTAATATTCATGTTCTTATACGTGTCTCTTGTTTTTTTTTTGCAGGCATGGCCATATGACCAGTATCGGGCCCCATTGATGTATTTGTGGCATGAAAACAAGATGGTCAAGGGCGACTCAGAGATGAGGTACAGGAGGTACTCCAACGACTTGGACTTGTTGACCTGGGGTCAGGTGAGTCATGTTGTTATACATATTGTTTAAAATAGCCGTTGGACTTGTCTAAATGTCTCAATTTTCAGGTGGAGTGGACTCCATATGAGCGTCAACATGTACAGGACTTGAATGTCCCCCCCCCGGGAGTGATGATGAGAAGCTGCGCTGGAGATGCAATGCCCCCATGATCCTGTACTACGTTGTCAAGCACCACATTCCGAAGAGGGTCATGAAGCAGTTCGGGAGGAAGCAGGATTACCCTATCACGGAAGGCAGGACTTCAGATGCTTTGCACGAGTAAGTCAGTTCAGATTTCAGTTCCTTCGTTGCTGTATTTTAAATTGTGTAGTCTAAACTAACAATCAATGTTTCAGTGTTTCGAGGAAGAGAATGTTTGGTGGCGCCAGCGACTAGCTCACCATCCATGCGGATTATGTGCAGCAGTGGATGAACGCTGAGAGAGTGTGGCCTGATAGTGGGCCTCGTTTGGTGGCCAGAGAGTACCATGACTACCTGCTGTACCTGCACCGGGTGACTAGAGTGCGTCTCCACGATCCCGTCTCGGTGACTCTAGTCTTCTATGGAGAGAGCGACAAAGAAGACCCCTATGACAAGGTAACAAGGGGAGGCGGCGGCCGAGAGAGCCCCTCTCGTTAACTACACGTAAGCATTCATGTTCATTTCCTTCAACCTTTCGGTCGCATTCAAGTTTTAACCTTGCTCCTTGTACCTGAGACCACCACTAGCCCACCTTTCAAATGAAGCCGGAGCATACATTGGGCGTGCGGGGGCCAAGAAGGTAGTGACCTTGTAAAATTTGCAGAGGTATTACGCCTAACTCAATATCATTCCAGCTACTTGCATGTGTTTGTATGTATAGTCCTAACTCTGCCAAAAAACTGACTACAGAAAGTGAAGAAATTCTGCCGCCGCCTCGGTCGCAAGTTGAGCTGCTTTAGAGCTGAAGATGACGAAGTGCCGGCGCGGGGAGAGAGCGAGAGGCCTCCCCGTAGGAGCTGAAATTGAGCAAGAGCCGGCTAGCGGGAGAGAACAGAGGCCTCCGGTGCAAGGCAGAGTTCCGGGGAAAATCAATTCAACAAACCCCTCGGGGAAACAAGCCAAGAAGACAGGCGGTCTTGACACGGACGGCAACGGCGATGATCCGGACTTTGAGCGGGAGGTCATTGGTTCTTCGGGCTGTATGATGCTCCTCACGTGAGCCAAACACGTGTTTATCTTCTATCCCGTTGAACTTGTTGTCACCGTGTATGAACATTTGGACCATATCTGAAATTTTGAGTTTTCTAGGGTGGATCTCAAAGCTCACCTCAAGGGGGGCCCCGGCGGGGAAGGCGCAAAGCTAAAGACCGCTCGGGACGTTAGGCACGCCAAATGTCCTACCAACACCGCCTGGCCGTGATCGTCGTCGTAGGCAACCATTTTCCCCACCATGAGAAGGTGAGTATTTGGCAAATAAGAAGCAACGTTGGGAAAATGACAAGTTACAATACATAACTCATGACCTTACAATCCCCATGTGTGCAGGAATCCTGACGACCTTTGTGTGGACTCCGTGCTTTGCCTCCATTTAGTGCGGATTTCTTATCCATGTGCCAACTATGTTTGTTCAACGACTATGTGTGTGAATTTGAGCAAGGGTCGGACTTATCGAAACTTAGGATGCAATTTGTGTGTGAACTATGTGGCACTTGTTGAACAACTATGTGTGTGAACTATGGATTACTTGTTGAACAACTATGTGAAGTATTATGTATGTGCCTTGTTGAACAACTATGTGAAGTATTATGTATGTGACTTGAACTTGGGAGTAAACAAATTGGCCATAACCTCACCACGCCCAGGGAAATCCTCCCAATCACAAGTCTTTCCAGCCTAAGTGAAATATTAAAAAACATTACCATAATTATGCATTGCCAAAGTAAGCTAAATTATGCATGCAAGGCACAAGTTCGATATACTCACAAAGAATTGATTTGGCCCTCCATAAGCATTGCCACAGTAGTAACCAATCCCAAACTCAGAGGGAACAACTCCTTCACGGGCCTTGATGCCGCACTTGCACTTCTTATCCGGAAGACTAAGGCATGGCCATGGCATGCGTCCATTTGAATACTCTTCTCGCAACCTCTCGTTAGGCCATGCAGGTTTTGGTCCATAGTTATACTCCTCAAAGTCACAAGCTGGAAAACCTCTCTAAAATAGACAACATATGAGGTCAAGGTTACAGTATGCACAACACAAATAAGTTCACAAAGAATATGCATCGCAGCACCACTTACCCAATCGCGCTGACCACAACGATAGAAAGGGGTGAAGAAATCCGGTCGGCTTGGAACTTGGAGGAACGCCTTCTCCCCACAATGGCATGTAGGAGGATTCTCTAGACGGTGCAGTGCAGCGTCAACCTTCTCCGCTTCGGTCATTTCGGGTGGGTTCAAAGGCGGAGGCACCCACCGTTTAAACTGATCAAGCGGAACGGTCTTCCAAAGGGTCATAAGGAAAGAACATGATGGAATGATCCACCCATTCTTCACCATCGATCCACGATAGAAATTGCATCCGTCCCGCCCAACTATACGTCCGAGGACCACGCCGTAGCGGCAGCAACGAAAAAAGCACGCCCGGCGGACAAAGGATGCCCGGGCGCTTCACATTGGCCGGCCACCCACGGTGACAAGTCGGCGCCGCCACGCCAGTGCTTTGAATGGACCCGTCCCCATCATGGTCCTCCGGATGGTGCGGGAACAGGGACAAGTCCATGACACCTAGCAAAAAGAACAATGACAACTATTACACAAAGGATCTTCCGTACATGTGTCCACAACATAGGTGCTAAATGAAACAACAAAGCATGGATGGGAAACATCTAAGAAATACTATTATCAAATTATGTCAATCTCATTAGTGTTCATACGGTTCTAAAAAAAAAAAATAAAATAGACAACTAAGACAAGGACATTTTAAAATTAAAAATAACATATTTGTTCCTTAGATGGTAAGCACTTCATAATTGAACCATAAAACATCAATAAATATTCAAAAACCCTGCAATTATTCATAAACCCTAAGCACAACCAAAACCATGAACACATCTTCAATACACAATCAGGTCATCTACGTAGTAGCAAACAAGATTTCCAATTTGCCATGACCAATGAAATGAATTTGTTTTGCCATGACCAAACAAGATTTACAATTACACCTAACCATATCATCGCTAACAAAGCAATTTTACCATATATGATTGCCAAAAAGTATGACACAAAAATAAACAAACATCACTACAAGAATTCCAGGTTTGCCATGAACAATCCTATGAATTAGGGTTTGGGGATTGAGAGCACAATTACAACTAAGCAATACAAGATTAACAAAGAAAATCAAACACATATGAGGGCCAAATAGCATAGCACAAGGAAAAAACAAAATACAAACTACAAAACAAAAGCAAATCATGGAGAGGAGGACAAAAGGAGAGGAGAACATTCCAAAGTCAAGACCGACCTTTGCTCTCGGCACAGTGAAGGGAGAAGGTGGGGGAAGAGAGGGAGAGGAAAAAGCAGGTGGAGGCATTTATATCAACACGTCGCGCCGAACCGGCTGGCGCGACATGGAGGGACCCACACGCTTTCATGCCGCCCAAACGGAAACCCTAACAGGCCCGTCACGCCGACGCGCGCGCGCGCGATGCGCGTCGCCGTGCCAAGCATGCACAGCGCGGCGTCCTGGGACCCACGTCCGCCACGCAAGCACGGGTCAACGCGCCGCCGCCAAAACTGTCGGGACACGCCGCGCCGCATGCATAGGCGCGACAATGTGTAAAGATCGCGCCTATCGCGTGGCGGGCGACAAAAAAGGATACCCGGTGTAATTTGATTCAAACTAGGGATACATTTGAAATTTGTTTTAAAAAGGACAAAATTTTAAAAAAATCCCCTCGCACACTCGTATATTTCACATTGCTTGATGAATGATGATGCCCTCGGCAAACTTGTTCGCTCTTGATTAGTCATGCTCCAAGATACCGGTCACTTGTGTCAAAAAAAAAAAAAAAAAAAAAAGATACCGGTCACGTTTCGTTCCAACAGTGCGCAGCACGCGACAACACAAACGATCACACACACCTGAATCTGATCCGTGAGGCAGCTGAGAACACAAACCCAACCTGATCCAACTGAACCGGAATGGCGCGCGTAGTTTTTTTTAAGTACCGTACCGTGGAGGTTGGTAGACGTACACGGATTCATAAGACGTGCAGGCCCAACAGAACTATCGATAACTTACGTGCCCGATCAAGACACATACACAGACGCTCGTATAATTGTCTTGGTTGAACCGGCCATACCAGGATAAAGTCGTTCAGGTGTGTCGGCACAACACACACGAGTCTTAACAACCCCTCTTTTGTTTTTTCAATTTGTTCTTTTTGTTTTTTTTTTTTTCAGTTTGTTCAATTCAATGGCAATAAGACGTGTCGACGTTCAGGTATGGGCACAACACACACATGCTTAATAACCACCTTATTTTTTGTTTTTTTATTTCTTTCATTCAATCATTTTGTTCAATTAAATGCCAATCCGCAGAGGTCGACGTTCAGATGCGGGCACAACACACATGTGCTTAACCCCCCCCCCCTATTTTTTTTTTTTTAATTTTTTTCAATTCAATGGCAGGTGGCTGGTGCACGATGCAACCAAAAACCATATCAGGATAAAAATCGTCTGTCATCCGTAGACGTCGCCGTTTAGGTCTAGGCACATGACACGTGTGCTTAGCAAACCCCTCTTTTTTTCCATTTCTTCAATTCAATGCCAGATGGCCGGTACATGTTGCAACTGAGAACCATATTATCATGATAAAATGAACAAGACCGTCCAGTGTTTTCCTTATCCCGTCCCTTATTTTATCAACAACAACTTGCATCAGAATTTAGGGATAAAAAAACTTTGACCTCTAAATTATAGCTCATAAGAATTGTACAATTGACAATAGTTTTTGTAAATTGAAGTAAGGCCCATTATATCCTTTATCCGAATTGAGCGCATGCATTACCCTAGTCCTAACTCGAGATAAGATGTTGACATGGCTATGGAAAAGGATATGAGCTATGAGTTGTTGAAAAGGTCCTTTGAGCTATGTCATCAAGCATGCGGTGCATCTCTTGGCTATGGTGTGGCAGTACACAAGCATCCATTGATCGATTAAGGTTTACTTTTTCATCGCATTGTGTGTGGTTACTCCTCAAAGCTCTGCAAAAAGAGACATGATAAGAGACACAATAGCTGGCTATATTAATCCTTATTCCTTATGCCTATTCTTCGCAACAACGATCCATCGAGTCATACGACTCACATACATCGTCGGGGGCTTTACAAGGGACAATGGGAAGGTAAAGGTATTGAATTAACTTTCCGGCCGGTCTGCAAAATGAACGTTAATTTATTAAAAGCAACATTTGGACTGAGCAATCACATAACTATTATGCTGACGATGAAGAACAATGTGAGATTAGAAAGACAAAAAAGAAAAAAGGTGTGTGCAAAGCGCATTTGTCATGCGCCGGCTTGGGGAGCACCTTGAGCTGGCCCCGGCAGCATCGGTAGCGGACTTTTTCAACATTAGTCATTGGGTTGCTATATGTGCATGCCGCACATGTTGCCACGTCTGCCACAACACGAGTCTCGGACTCGTGAGTTGGGTGTGCGTCCATTTGGCACGCCGAATGCTCAGCCTCGCTCCGTTTTGAGGCGACTCACGCATGCTACGCTGCACAGTACGGTCCTTTGTGCTATTCACAATCATGGCGTTACTGACATGTGGTACGAACTGGAATGGAAGAAAGCCCAGCCCACTGTTTCAACGGTTCCCGTGGAGTAGAGTAGTAGACGCAGAGTACGGCCCAGCTGTACAGTACGACCAGACAAGAGATGCAGGATCAGGGCTCCCTCAAAAAAAAAGAGATGCAGGATCAGGGGCCCGTACGGTGCGTGCCGTTGCTGTTTACGGCCGGAGACCTGGCTGATTGTTGGCACGTGCTCGTACGTGAGCCCGGGGATTTGGCCGGCGCCGATGATTGCACTGGCACGCTAGTCCCGACGACAAGGCGAGATGCGCATGCTGAGATGCTTGCATGCAGTGCTCGTGGTGGGGACGGCGTGCACGCCGTGCAGGCGACCGGCGGTCAGTCGTCGGCGCCAAAGCCAGCCTGGCCAGCAGCTGCTGCGGCACCGGCCGGGCCGGACGGCCGTTCGCTAGATGATCGATTGGTACGTCACCAGGCCGGAATCAATCGAGCGCGCGCTGCGCGCGCGTCCATCGTTGCGCCGGCCGTGTACCTTCACGGCTAGCTTCACCTCGCATCGCTGGCCAGTGGCAAGTAGCCAGCGCCCACCGACGAGGACATGCATGAGCATGCACAGGCATTTGACTTTCGCAAGTCTCGCGCAGCCATATTTGTACGGCCAAGGACGTGCGTACGCCCGCGGCGGCCCGGACGGTCGAGGGCAGCCATGCCATGGTTGCACGACACACTATCGTGAATCGTGACCTCCTAGTGCTACGACGAGAGCGCCAGGTCGCGCGCTCGTACGTGACAATCGGCAACACGTGGAGCGAGAGCAAAAGCTATCTCGCGCTTGGCCACGTACACGTTCGTTGCAGCGTGGAAGCATACGCACAGTGTGTGCTTCTCTGGTTCTCTCTGGATTATCATGTTGCAGAATATATACAAGCGAGTTGCTATATCTCATTCGTCTGAAAAAAGGTAAAATTTAGGTGATGAGGACAGCCGTTAGATCTGCATCCAACAGCTAGCTAGAACAGATTTGGTATGTTTCTGTCTGCTTTGCTATTTCTGTCTCTGTATGCTTTGCTATCGGGACCGATGGGAACATAAAGAATAACGAGCGTGCAAAAACTAAACGGGGGACAATTGACATATTTGACAGATTTCGTTACAAATTGACAAATTCATCCTATCGAAGGACAATTGACATATTGCTAGAAATGTATGCACAATCACCAAGCGTCTCCTTCTGCTGATATTATGAATGACTTAGCCAGTACTGCCTCGTCTTCGCCAGCGGAGGCTATGGTAGTTTCACAACTCATGATGAACTGGTGCTGATCTGATCTTCACTGAATCGAGGTAGCTGAATTGGCTTGTACTTTGCCTGCCAAGGGACAACTGTGACTTTGCGCAAAAGGCTCTGCGCTCGAAGAGCGTGGGAGCTAGGACCCTACTATGAGGTGTGTTGCTGATGTCGGCGATGGTGAGCTAGGACCCCTACTATGAGGTGTGTTGCTGATGTCGGCGATGGTGTAGTACTGGGATTGAATAGCGTATGAGCTGGTGTGGTGAAAGCTGGTCGCGAAGATTAAGCTAGCGAGGGTACGTTGCATGCTTTGAATCTCCGCCTGAATTAAAGCCATGTGTTGCCTTATCTCCGCTGCCCGAGCAGACACCTGTTGCGCTCTTAATGTTTCGGCGTAGGCTGTAGCTGCTCTGTCCCTTTCTCGTTGTAACTTTTGAAGTTGGTTCTACAGTTGCTGGAGATCTTGCTCTTGGCGTCGCCGCCATTGGCCGTGCTGCCGGTAAGACCTCCACCACCATTGTGGATCCAGGTTGAGCAACGGTCTCTGCCCCCGCGGTGACCACTGCGAGGGCCTCAGCCTCCGCCTCTCTGGGATGACTGCCTTGGTCTGTGGCGTAAGTGCTCTTGGCACTTCGCCTTGGCCTAGTTTCCCTTGCAGAGGTAGCCGGAGCCGCCCTTGCGGTAGTTTTTCCTTTTTGTGGAGCCATGGTTGAATGATCAAGGCCTCATAGTGGGCATCAATGTTGAAATAGTGGTTCAACTGGGTGATGAGGACCACCACTCAGCCGGTGCTCCGAGTGGGGGAATGTTGAAAAGTGCCTAAGTTAGATTATCTTATTGATACAAAATACCATGTGTTAATGTATTCACCAACCAACCTTACGTAGAAATCAATGCTCCTTATTTATAGCCCTCAATTACTGTCAATGCTAAATTACATTTTGGACCTAGAATATTCCTAGAATATCCTTACTCCTATGTGTGGCCCAGCAGGGGAACAATTGACTTTCTTTCTTGGTTACCGCCTTAGCCTTTGGACCGGCCGCTCGACCCTTTTGAGGCCCAGTCCATTGGGAGAGAGACGTGTTGGTTACATCTCCACTTGGGCCTCCGGGTGCTCTTCGTTGCACTTTTCCGCCTTCCACAGATTGTTTCCCGAAGTCCTCGGCTAGGCTTTACAGGCAGAATGAGTCAATGCGGATCTAGGCAGAGGTTCATCACCTCCGTCCACGGGATCAACGTACCGGCGCCATTCCTGAAACAAACATCTCAAAGTATGGTTATCTTTTGATATCTCCGCTCGGTTTTAGGATACCTCTGCCTATTGCCGAGACCATGTCCCAACAATAATGACTGGCCGGATGATTAAAATCAGACGGAGATGGCGAGGTAGAGGTGCGCCGTAGCCTCGGCTCGGCGAGCAACACCAGCAGGGTGGCCATGTTGGTGTGGCTCTTGGACTCGCTGAGGTCCACGGTCAGCACCACAACCAGCTTGCTCCAGGTGAACGCCTGCAGGAGCCTGCCAAAGAGCATGATTCTCATGGTTGTGCCAAGCGATGCCACGTTGCAGCCGCGGTGGCCAGTGCTGAAGGAGATGAATCGCAGATCGTTCTCGGTGAGAACAACGTCAGACGCAGTGGCGAGGTGGTAGTCCAGGCTGAAGCTGAGGGGCTCGTCCCACACGCGTGGGTTGCGGCCCAGCCCTGTGCGGCTCAGGATCACGTGGTTGCCCTTGGGTACACGGTAGCCGACGATGGTGGTGTCGGCGAGCGCGACGTGCGGGACGTTGAAGGGCGCCACCGGGTGCAGCCGGAGTGCCTCCCAGATGCAGGCCTTGATGTAGTTGAGCTTGGGGATGTCCGACTCCTGCAGTAGCCGTTCCCAGCCGATGACACGGTCGATCTCCTCCATCGCCTTCGTCATCACCTCTGGATTGTTCACCATCTCTGCCAGTGCCCACTCCACGGTGTTCGACGGGTTGTCCACAGTGGTGGAACTAGGGGGGAGGGGGGCCATGGCCCCCCTCAACAACAACAAAAATCCCTAATACCTCTAAGTTTTTTAGCCCAAAATCTTGACGTTGAACCCAAATGCCAATGCAGTCGCATAGTAGTGGTAGCTTGTTGCCTAATAAAGAAGCTATGAACGTCAAAGTCCAACACAAATAAACGTGCAAAACGCACATCATACGTATTCCTGACGTTCACGAGTTATCGCTTGTTGATGCTTCACTTCAATCTATTACGCGAGGCCGACACGTAATGCCACGTAATGGCAACAAGGTGACCATGGGCGGCACCATAGTTGCGAGCCTGTTAATTAGAATGTTGGCATCAATGTTTTAGTCATTGCTAGAAATCTAAATTAATTAGAATGTGTTTTTTTCATTTGCTTTTCAGCTATCTGAATGCTATATATTTTAGTCTTCAGGTGTGCAATATCAAACGAGTTGAGCCTGTTAAACCATTCAGTCAGTTTTTAGCTATAGAAAGGAACATTCAGCCTGTTAAAACCAGTCAGTCAGTCAGTCAGTTCAAGCATCGATGTCTCCTGCATTAAGCAGCTCACTGGTGTCCACACTTGCATTAGAAGGTAGCTTGCATGATTACTGTAACTTGGATGCAGTTCTATATATGTTCACAGGATTAAAAAGCATAATTTAGAGCTGTCACAGCAGCTGAAATATTGATGAGTTCTATATATGTGAACATACTGAAAATATGCCTTCAAGTTACCGTATACCTCCCCTAAAGCATAGGTTCTCTGAATTTTGCTGAAGGATGAGTGTGAACGTAGCCTTGCATCAACATGATAATTGCAGTATCGGAGTTTGAAGGTAGCCTTGCATCAACACTCGGGTTCTATTATTTCAGAGACTGTTTTAGAACAATCGGGTTCAGAGTTCAGAGTTGTCAAGCAGGTCAAACAAACTTCAATCACTTCACTGCTGAAAAAGAACAATCAGGTCAAACAAACCTATGGATAGCCGAAACATGAATATGGTCACAGGTTCAGAGTTGCTGCTGAGATGAACAATCAGGTTTTCTTAACCTGAATTGCCGAAACCTAAACACAATCAGGTTGCATCTCATGCAATATTTTACCCGTAGCAACGCTCGAGCACTTTACTATAATCAAATCAAAACCATGATGCATATGATATCTTTTTTTTCAAATATGTGTTAGTGAGAAAATATCTAGCTTTGTGTGGATTAAAAACCCGTAGCAATGCACATGCACTTAACTAGTATACATATACGTGTACCACCGGTGAATAGCTGGACTGAAGATCCGACACATCTTATTTGCGGATTTATTGGTGTAAAAATAGATATCAGAGCTTGTGAGCCTACGACACCTTGTGTTTTCATGTCTGCATTAATTTCATGAAATTTACGTTTTAAGAATAACAGTTTAGTTATCCCGGCCCGTAACAATGTACGGGCCGAAGCTTATATATTTTGAAGAACATTGTCATTAGGCAATCCAAAGTAGCCAAGGAGAAAAAAAGAACCTAGTATATTGTGAAGAACATCGTTATTAGGCAATCAAAATAGCCAAAGTAAATAAAACAGGTATGGTGCGCAAAGGGCACGTGTCATGCGCCAGCATGCCGAGCACCATTTTTTTTTCTTTTTTTCAAAATTGTGCGTTGCACATATTGCATTAACAGAAGTAGGGAATAAAATATGCGACCAACGCGACCTACATGGCTAATCTGTCCCAAACGATCCTAACAGCGAGAGTGGTGAAACTAATATGCGACTAACGTGACCTAGATGGCTAATCAGTCCTAAACCTCCGACGCCACAGCATGTGCGAAGGTGGCTCCATCCGCACTGCCCGGAGATCACAGAGGACGCCGACAGTGTGGTCAGGAAGTGTGGTGCTTTCTGTTCGCAATCACGGCGCTGCTGGCCAGCAGATCAGGATTAAAAGGAGTTTCTGAACTGGACAAATGTAACTAGAAGGAATGGAAGAAAACGGCCCAGCCCAGCCCAGCGGTTCAACGGTTCCATGGTGGGCTGCTTGCTTTGCTGCTCTCTTATATTCTACACGTTCATTGCAAGCTGTACAGTGGAAATTAAACGTGATAGTGATGGTATACGCCATAACTAGAAGTAACTAAAGGTCTTGACGGTCTTCTCTCAGGTCATCCATATCCCACCGTACACACATACTAGGCGCGATTCAAAACTTACAAAGACCAAGGAAGACATTAATCACCGCTCGTTCCTAGAAAAATTGTTTGGTTTTCCCCCATAATAACTCAGTTAACACGCCGTAACGTCTAGATTCTAACGGGAGGGGTGTGGTACGAGGAGTCGAGCACTCCACACGTGGAGCGCAGCGCCTTAGTTTCCATAGACAAATAAAAAAAAAGTAGTTGCGCCTAGTATCCGTGGACAGAGGAAGTAATAGTTATTTCTTCAGAGTAAAATGTACTCAGGGTACCTAAACTATTAGGTAGGTACTAGATAGGGACTCAAACTAAAAACGTAATGGTCAGTACTTAAACTATCTAGACGTAGCAGCTAGGTACTCAAACTATATACGTAACATCGAGGTACTCAAACTATCTCTATCCCATGCTGTGGTACCTGCTTTTGCCGGAAAACTATAATATGCATGGATAAAGATGATTTAAAGTTTTTCTCTCTTAGTTTAACACGATATGTTCAAGCTTATCTCTTTCTAAGAAAAGGTTGTGATACTTCTTTCTTACAAATATTACGTCAACGTCAAGCAGCACTAGCAGCCGCCTTAAAAAAAAAAAGCAGCACGGTGTTCACAAATACGAATTTATGTAATAAAGAAAGAGGGTGTTATATTTCTAGATTATATTATTTTTATTGCTGCTAATACTACTGCATATTTGAGCACCAACAATTTTATGGCAACTAAAAAAGAAATTTTCCGATGAAGAAATCAGTCTCAAAAACAAATCGCATCTTAAAAATTTTAATCATCTTTATCCATCCATATTATAGTTTCCGGTAAAAGCATGGGACATAAATAATTTGAGTACCTGGGTTGTTACATATATAGTTTGAGTACCGACTGTTACGTATAAATAGTTTGAGTACTTATCTGTTAAGTTTCTCGAGTTTAAATACCCATCTGTTACCCACAACATAGTTTAAGTACCATGAGTGCATTTTACTCATTAATATATGTTCCATTTGCTTACAACTCTCTTTTGTTTCTTGATCTTTCCTCCCTTCTCTGTCTAGTATTTAGATCTCTCTTCTCTACTCTCTCTAGTATTTAGCAGGTACTCCTCCATTTCAAATTATAAGTCGTTTGACTTTTTGACATCAAGTTTGACCACACTCGTCTTATTTAAAAATTTATGCAAAATATCATTTCTTTTGTGGTTGCTTGCTTTATTAATAAACAATTTTCAAATATAACTTAAATTTAACTATATTTGCACAACTTTTTTTAAATAAGACGAGTGGTCAAAGTTGGAGTAAAAAAAGTCAAACGACTTACAATTTGGGATGGAGGGAGTAGTACCTATTATTATACTTGCTATAATTAATGGGACTATATTAAAGAGCATTGCAGAATTTGGTTAGGCATGTGCGACTCTACCTGGCTGCCTGCTTGAGTTGTTGTTCCGACGGAGCGGCGGGACTGATGGCTATCCAATCTTTCAGACTCTCAGTAGTGCAGTTAGGAGACACGCTTCGTGAATTAAGGGTGGCATCAAATGCATGGTTCTGGATTACTGTGCAGAATGCATGGGCTATCGATCACTATCAGAAAGTGATACTGATTACTGAGCAAGGGCAAGGGTAGCGAATACGGGTGCTCCTACGACTGTACTCGTATCTGCACCAAGGATGGCAACGGGTTGGGTTCGGATCGGATGGAGTCTCCGTACACCCAAACCCGAAACTCGAAATGAAACCCGAACCCGAACCCAAAACCGATTCGGGTAGAAATCCAAAACCAAACCCAAACCCGCGGGTACCTGAAACCTGCGGGATTACCCGTGGAGATATATATATATATATTCATATATATAAACAAGAGACAACAAATAATAAATATTTTCATGAGTCAACTTTGAATAAACTTTATAATTTAAGTAAACAAATTATTATTCACATATTATAAACATAATTTTTAATTCCAAATGATTTATTTCGGTATCCATTGGATATCCACGGGTGGAATATTAAACCCAAACCCAAACCCGAAACCAAACCCAAACCCGAAACCGAAAAACCCGAAAAGTTTGGGTAAAAATTTTTACCCGAACCCGCAGGGACCCAAAACCCACGGATTACCCGCCCGAACCCGATCCGCTGCCATCCTTCGTTCTGCACCCGGCTCCTGGACGTTGGATCCAGCTGCAGCAGCCTGCAGCCCGCGCACATGGCAATCTGATCCCGATCGTAGCAGCTATCGCAGCAGTGAGCAGCACACACACGGCCGATGCTGCTACAAACCCAGAGATTCACAGATCCGAGTAGACGCATCGTACGTACAGCCCAGCCGTACGGTACGACCAGGCAAGGGCCGCAGGACCAGGGGTGGTGGCCGTACGTGCCAGTGCCAGTGCCAGTGCCAGTGCCATGTAGACGCGGCGGCAGCGTCGGCGTTGTCGCCCTCTTCCGCCCGTGTGGGAGAAGCTGGGACTGGGATGGACATCTGAGGCCCCGCGCCTTGCCTGTCCCCTTCCCCGGCGCCGGCGCCCGGCTCGATCAGTCGTACTACGCGGTGACTTGGGTTCCCCGCCACTCAAAGCCCCGGCTCGGATCGCGTCACATGCGCAGGATCCTGCAGGATCCGATTCCATGCCGACGACGACGCTTCATTGATGATCACTGAGATGCTGAGGAAGCGGACGCCAACTGAACTGAACTAGGACTGGGGCCTTGTTTAGATTGCTACAATTTCTAACTTTTTTCCTGCTTTCTCCATCATCATCACATTAAATACATCAAAAGCGTATATTTGGAAAGTATTAAATGTAGGTATAAAAATAACTAATTACACAGCTTTAGATGTATATCATGCAGACGATTCTTTTGTGAGCCTACTTACTCCATGGTAGGATGATATTTACCACTAACAAACGAAACGTACTACAGTGTACGATGTGACATACGGTGCTAAATTTTAGCAATCTAAACAAGGCCTGGTATTGTTGCCAACTGAACTGAACCAGCGGTCCGTCGTCGGCGCCAAAGCCAGGCCAGGCCAGCAGCTGCCTGCTGCACCGGCTGGGCCGGACGGCCGTTCGCTAGCTGATCGATTGGCACGTCACCGGCAGGAATCGATCGAGCGCGCGTCCATCGGTCCGCCGTGTACCCTACCTTCACGGCTAGCTTCACCTCGCATCGCTGGCCAGTAGCACAGCCTTTTGACTTTCGCAAGTCTCGCGCAGCCAGTATATTCTGAAGAAGATGTATTGTGATCAGGCAATCAAAAGTAGCCAAGGCAAAAAAAAAAAAAAAAAAAAAAAAAAAATTGGTGTGCAAGGCGCATGTGTCATGCGCCGGCATATCGAGCACCATCATCTGGCCCCGGCGGCATAGGTGGCTGACTTTACCCTTCGTCATTGAGTCGCTATATGTGCATGCCGCACATGTTGCCACGTATGCCACAACACGAGTCTCCTCGTGAGTTGGGTGTGCGTCCATTCGGCACGCCACCAGCAAGGCCAAGCTCCATTATGAGGCGACTCAGGACTGCTACGCTGCACAGTACGGTGCTTAATTTCTGTACATTCGCATCACGGCGCTGCTGGCCAGTAGATCAGTACATAGATGGAATGGAATTGAAGAAAATGGCCCAGCCCAGCCCAACGGTTCAACGGTTTCGTGTTGGGCTGCTCGCTGCTCTCTTATTCAACACGTGTTATTGCAAGCTGTGCAGTGGAAACTAAACGTGATAGTGATAGTATACTACCGTAACTAGAAATGGTAAGAGCAAGGTTAATAACATAGCCAACAAAACGGTTATAAGTTTCGTTTACAAACCTTCTGTTAGTCCACCTATACAATAGTTAGCTCTTGTTAATTATATATGGTCCACTTGCTTACGGCTCGCTTCTGCTTTCCTTCTCTCTTGTACCCCCAATATTTAGTTGGCTTAGAGCAACTCCAATGGAAGTCCCTATTTTGGGTATAAAATATAACACTAGTAGGGCTTCTAAATTATGTTTTATTTTTCATGCCCTCCTAAAATTCACTCCCAAGCCCCTAGCTATAGGAGCCTCCTATCCACCCTCTATATAAAAATGAGAGTCAATTTCATTCCACTAGAGTTAATTATAGATTTAGGCTCTCAAATTTTACAAGTTAGAAGTCTATTTTTGTCTATTTTTAAGAGGGGTGATTGGAGTAGCTCTTACGGTTTGTTATTAAATTGCATTGCACTAATGTGACTATAGCAGACAGTAGCGCAGAATTTGGTTATACATGTGCAACTCCAACTGGTTGTCTGCTTGAGTTGCTGTTCCGACGGAGCAGCGGGACTGATGGCTATCCAATCTTTCACACTCTTAGTGGTGCAGTTAGGAGACACGCTTCGTGAATTAAGGGTGACATCAAATGCATGGTTGTGGATTATGCAGCCATGGGCTATCACTATCACAAAGTGATGCTGATTAGTGAGCAAGGGAAATACGAGTGCTCCTGCGATTATACCAGCGTATCTGCACCCCCTGGACGTTCCATCGAGCTGCAGTCTGCAGGGCAACATGGGCACATGGCGCGCACGGCCGATGCTGCAGACCCAGAGATACAGCCCAGCCGTACGGTACGACAGCCAGGACCAGGGGTGGTGGCCGGACGCGCGTGCCAGTGCCATGTTCGAGCAAGCGGACGCGAACTGAACTGAACTGAACTAGTAATAAATGGCGCCGCGGGCATCGTTTTACGGATCGGACATATCCCGGCCGGCGGCATAGCCGGCAGGGCGACGTGCGTGAACCAAGCTTGAGATGCGTGATAGCGTGAAGAATAAAGATTGAAGAAGCCGTACGTGAGGCACCGCGCGCTTTGCAATGACTGCCGATCGCCGGCCGGCGGCGGCCGCACCCGTGCTCGCACGCGCGTACCGGCACACGTATGCATCTATGTTATACTCCGGCCGACGGCCGTATACATGCGAGCCGTGTTGCCTGCCATGCTTGCTGTTTAGGGCGGGGGACCTGATGGCTGATTGTTGGCACGTACGTGCTCGTGAGCCTGGGCTCCAGCAGCTAGGCCGGGACGCGACTCGGGAGGACCAGCTAGCTCCTGGGATTTGGCCGGTGCCGATGGCTCTCTCAACCGCGATCGGCCGGTTGTACCCGACGACAAGGCGAGATGCGGATGCACTGAGATGATGCGTGCAGGTTCGTGGTGGGGGACGGCATGCGACCAGCGGTCGGCGCCAAAGCCCAGCCCAGCCAGCTGCTGCCTGCGCGCTGGACCGGCCGGACGGCCGTTCGATCGCTAGCTGGCTAGCTGATCGATTGGTACGTCAGCAGGAATCGATCGAGCGCGCGTCGATCGTTCCACTGTGTACCTTCTTTAGCCCGCACCGCCGGCCGGGAATATATTCTACCCAGTCCATTCTCAATTACTATACAATAAGAAAGACGTTCTGCCTTTTCTAGATATACTATTTTTTTTCTATATATTGTTATGTAGAAAAGTCTAAATGTCTTACAATTTATATAATATAAAGAGTACGTAATACAAGACAAACCGACAATTATTGACAGGTCTTTATGAATTAGGCTACATACTAGTTGGTTGCTAGTCTCAAAAAACCAGGCATGTCAATTTTTTAAGGATCCGTCGCATTACGATTTATGGTTTGGCACTTGACAATACACCTTCTTTCAGTGTTCATCGCTAACACTTTATAGTTTGCATTTTCGTGTTGATGGACTACTATACTTGGGATTCCCTAGCTACCTAACGGCCGGAGACATGACTTAGCAAGTTGGATCAAGACCGAGTAGAAATTAGACTGACGAACAAAGAGTTAGAGTTGGCACATACACTCGTCATGAGCTCCGTACACAAAGGTCAGCATAATATATTAAATACTACTCCCTCCGTTCCATTAAGTTTGTCACCCTAGATTATGTGTCATCTTTTTTTCGATGATTCGCCTTATTCAAGTTTTTTTTTACAAATATAATTTATTTTATTAAGACTTATTTTATCAATAAAGATACTTGAATATTAGTCAAAGATAAAGTTGAAATGTCAAAAACGACAAACTTCATGGGACGAGAGAGTACTCCGCTCCAAAGTATACGACGTTTTAACTTTTTTAGATATATTTATTTTGCTATGCACCTAATTATACACTATGCCTAATACATAGTAAAAGAAAAAAGTATTTATAAAAACCAAAATGCCTTATAATTTACAATTGAGGTAATATTAATTACTGATGAGAGCTATAATTAAGGCCCCGTACCGTTGCAGTGCCCGTACACCCTTGTACACGTCCCTGACTGGAATAATAGCTAGCTTGCGATCAGGGATCATAGGAGGCTAGATCAACCAAGCTTTCTCGAGTATTTACTCATATTTAACAGTATTTTCTTTACTTCATCGTGCAAGCGTAATCATATAGTAGCGACATGCACTAACCGCAGAATCATATTGGATCCTTCATATAATGAAAGCAAATCAATGTTGAAAGACCTAGCCCAATCCTGCACACTAACCATCCACACACTAAAATGTGTAGGAGGCCATAAGTATAACACACGCCATTGAAACACCAAACAAATTGAACTCCAAGAGTAGAAAATTAACCAGAGAGAGAAATGCGGACACAGACATGTAACATTACTATAAGTACTAGTAACAACACTACTCATACAGGTTGCAAACAGAAAAAAAAAAAAGGGGGTGTGTTGTTGAGGAAATCAAAATTCAGACTGTCGGTCCGGATTTCAGTTGCGGCGTTGATGGCGCCTCTGAATTTTGGTGTACCGTCATCACATCGCCGCCAGGATCGATTCAGATAAAGACTACTGGTAATTAACAACAGTTTGGGCACATTCTCCCTGTGTTAAAAGAATACTACACTCCTGCAATTATTGGCAATCATTTGGTTGCACAGTCTATCGATGATTCAGCTATCACAATACTTGTACACGCTGCTGAGCTGAAAGTTGTGGCGACAGGTCGACAGCCCAGCGTGACGACAAGCATGTACACAGGCGAAAGCGAGCTAGTCATTCTTCGATCTTTTGCACATGTGTCCACGCATAGCACACGATCGAGAGGATGCAGAGGACGCTCGCTCTCGTTGACTTTTGGAAAGCAGTGTCGGCTGGATCAGAGAATTTCCTTCCAAGCACAAGGTCACAAGGACCTACTGTACCTGGATCAGTGAATTTGGCACTCCCGTGTACTCCAAGGTTACTTGCTTGGTGCGTCAAACAAGGAAGATTTTTTTTACTTTCACGTCGACCAGGGTAAATAATGCTCCTGCCAACGACCTTGACAACTGATCAGTACTAATACAAGAGGTTATCGACGCTTTGCAATCACGCCATCTACTTCCAGTTGATGCCAATCTTCCGATCCCATTCAGCCCAAATTAGTTTATTACCAATGCCACCTCATTTAGATATAATATTGACCGAGTTTGATTCTCGTAGTCGTAGATATCACAACGTAAAACTAGAAGAAGACGCTATGTCAAGTGTTGGTCAATATAGTATGATGGACTGTATAGTTTGCTATAGACGTGATCATGCTTGTGCAGTTAGTAGCAGAAGGATATTTGCACGAAGGAATGTCCTGATGATAATTTATTCAGGGTCAAAAATCCGACGAATCTCTTACAGCCCGATTCAAAGGTTGAGCAACTTATTCATACGTCGACACTCCTCTCCTCCCTTCTCTTAAAAAACTTCTCTCCACATTTTATACTTTCATCATCGGCTATAGTTATTTTTTTTTCAATTGTGCGATTGTTGATATTTGAACGTACTCGAGACCTCTAGCTCTAATATACTATATATTGATCAAGTTGTGTGCATCGATGAATTGAACCTAAAAATTTTAAGGTTATGTGCAAGAATAGGCAATTCACCTGAACTTCGACCACTACTTTTGTTGGTGGCTCCAGCCATGATGAGCATATAAGGATTTCGATTTCAGTTTTTTAGGAATTATTAGGTGGACTATGGATGTAGAAATGGCCATGGAATGTGGCTTGTTGGACAATAAGAAGGATAAGGCGCCTAGGACACCATCCGCGATGGCGGTGATATATTAGATGTTGTTGGTAGTTGCGGCGATGAGTTCGTAGTTCATATTTGGTTCAATGGTGGCATCACCAAAGCCAAGCGGTGTGATGGTGGAGATAATACAAGAATATGTACTTGCATACTGAGAGGCTAAGGCAATGGTGTAGCTAGCGTGGCACATATTCGATGGGGCACTACCGGCAAAATAGCTAAATTGGTGCTTGTTAAGCTTTAGCCTCCAAAGAGGCATGACTCTTTCTCTTAACCTTTGTTGAGCGAGATGGGTGCATATAATTTTGGAGGAGGCACAATTTGGAGTATTTGATCCCCAACCATTGATAGAAACTAAATGATTTTGACGGAAACTAACTGGTCCTCAAACGATTTCATCCCACCATGTATCGGGATAGCGCCACCATGCACATGAGTTGTGCCTCTAAAAACTATCTAGGTGACAAGGACGAGCAAATGAACTTAGCAGTAGGACTTTGTCACACCGGGGCACTCGATAACCTCCCATCGTCCAAGTAGTGACTCTAATGAGCTCAAAGGCTAAATCCACATTTGTGGCCGCCAAAGCTATACCTAGGCGCTCAACACCGACGACGGCCGCCGCTAGGCCTACCTACACTACCGGCATCTTTGTCGTCCACTATGCATGAGACCTGGAGAGGTGTACCACCTCACGTCGAATTTAGGTGATGGGAGAGGTGAAAGAAGGATAGGGAAGAGTCAGGCGATGGTTGAGTGCAAATAAGTTAGGGTTTACGGTTTGGGGGTAATGTTTAATTGGCATGAACTTTCAGAAGGCGAACCTCTTAACAAGTTACAAAGCAAGTTTCATTATGATATCTTTATAAATGGGACAACCATCTCTAGAATAGACTAGACAATTTCAAGAATGCAAATATTTTTTGTCCACCTCTATAAATAAAATGGATCCCAAAACAAAAAAAAAAAAAAAAGTATACCAATTCCTTAGAATCCCACCTCGATCACTCTTGTATCCCTAATCCTAACTCTCTTTGTCGGTCCTTCACCACCGCTACTCATCCTCGGCACTAGAGGCGGAACTAGAGAACAAGGTAAGGTGGGACCAAGATGAAGCTTTTGCATGGTAGTATCTCCCAAAACTCATTTTCATTGAAATATGGCTAATACTACAATGGAGTATCTAACAAATTTTCAGACCATAGGGAGGCCAAGGCCCATGCTAGCCCCCTGGTTCCGCCTCTGCTCAACACCCCTGATCCTCACTTTTTGCATACCATCCAGTCGGTTCATTTTCGCGGATGGTAACCGAGATGGCCAAACCAGATGCCAAATTTTGGACATGCTGCGGCTGGTAACCGAGATGGCCAAACCAGATGCTGAATTTTGGCCATACTGTTGTTTAGCTAGCTTGCGTGGACACCACTACAAACACGGCAGCTGAAGATTGCTAGCACGCGCGGTGAAGATTACTCGAGCTTCATTTGGGGTTCAGACATCCTAACAGAAAAAAAAATTAACTAAAGTGACAGAAAAGTTTATATGACTGTCAAGCTCAACCAGACAAGCTAACCGCCAAACAACTACGCAGATCTGGGAGTGATTTGACAGACACCAGCCCCGACGTGAATTATATAATTATTGTTACTATTGCCGATGGAAACAAACTTTTCTATTTATTATTATTATAATAAAGAATGGAAGAAGCCGACGGCCCCAACGCTGAATTTATTATTATTATAATAAAGAATGGAAGGAGCCGACGGCCCCAACGCTGAATTTATTATTATTATAATAAAGAATGGAAGAAGCCGACGGCCCCAACGCTGAATTTATTATTATTATAATAAAGAATGGAAGGAGCCGACCGCCCCAACGTTGAATTTAGCCCGGCCGGTGCACACGCACAGCACTGGATCGACCAGTACCTGCAGGCAGCAAATTAAAAGCCT
The DNA here is from genome assembly GCA_015847255.1 of Hyparrhenia diplandra. Classification (NCBI taxonomy): domain Eukaryota; kingdom Viridiplantae; phylum Streptophyta; class Magnoliopsida; order Poales; family Poaceae; genus Hyparrhenia; species Hyparrhenia diplandra. The sequence goes on along the minus strand of JADLZK010001494.1, from coordinate 9,728 downwards.
TGTTCCGTGGTCAAGACGACCGACGTGACCCAACCAACACTTGCTCTCACTCACTCACCGTCCCGTCCGCGCATGCGCATGCGCCGGTGGGTTGCTTGCGACGGTGCTCGCTCTTCTACGCCACCACCACTTGCATTGTCCCGGACGGACGAGCAATTAAATTAAGGAACCTAATCGAAGAACGAAAGCACACTTCAAGGTGTGTGTTCTTCATCAGACATCAGTGTCCGATGACACAGCCTGCTGCTATGACTTTTGTCTCTGTTTCTTTTTTCTTTTCATTCAAACAAACATATGGCACCAACACTTTTTCAACCAAACACGCAGATCAATTGAAGTAACTATAGTAGTGAACAACGCATAGTGGTCAGTGGTCACGGAAACAATGCATTATTCTCAATTGCTTTACTGTATGGGGCCATAGTAGTACAATATATATCCATCTTTTCATCTTGTCACAAACGGCAGATTCATTCCGGCCTTTTTCATACTTCACATTAACTGTGTTTCACCAATCAGCGAACAAGCTTATAAGCTAATTAACGGTGGGACACACCTATGCGAATGCGACGCATGCTGCAGTGCACCATCTCACCATTCACCTCAGCAGCTGCTTCAGCTTCAGCATCAAGTCCGGACCGGATTACTGTAACTAATTATTACTGCCTGGAACTGGAACAAACAAACAAAAGCACACGCACATGACATGGTCACATGGGGGGGAAACGAACGAAAACCACCTTAATTACAGTGTCAAGCTAGCCAAGCGTGATTAATCCTAATCACATTCTTAATCCGCACCACACCACCCACACAAATGCAAGGCGCGCGCAGCCAAGGAGCGGGCTGCGGGAGCACCGGAACACGCCCGCGGCCGGCCGGCCGGCGCGAGATCATCGAGCAGACTCACTAGTGGATCAGACGGCCGGCCTTCGCCGGCGGAGCGCGGGGGCGGGGCGGCGTGCCGGCGAGGCAGTCGCGGGAGCTCGTACACGACCGGTACAGGCTGAGCACGGCGAGCCAGTCGGTGAGTGGCGGCCAGCGCCGGCGACCGACGCCTGCGTCGCCGCCTCCTCCTCGCCGCCTTGTTGCCGTCGTCGGGAACGATGAAGTATCCGTCGGCGTCGGCGTCGGCGGAACCGACCTTGCTGGAGAGGAGGGAGGGCGGGAGGGGCAGCGGCAGTGCCGCGGCCGCCATCTTGGCCGTCTTGCCGCTGCTGCCACGTGCCCCAACCGCCTGCTGGTGGCGCGCGGGCGTCTTGGGGATGCCTGGGCGGTGTTCCCAGGAGAACGGCACCGCGGAGGCGCGTAGCGGGGAGAGGAAGAAGCGGTGGTGGAACGGTGAGGGCGCTGGCGAGAAGGACGGGAACGAGAAGGAGAGGCCTGATGAGGCGGAGGACGACGAGGCCGACGATGACGACGAAGAGGAGGCGGAGACGGACGTGGGGACCGCGGAGGAGGAGGATGACGGTGGGAGGAGCTGCCTCCGCCGCCGTAGACGCCGGCGAGTGGCAGCGGTGGCTGGCGGGGATGCGGAGGGGTTGGGCATTGCGCTGTGCCGTGGTTCTTGGTGTGAGTGGACAGAGTGGCGCTCTGGAGCAGGAGGGGACGGACGGGGTTTTTATGGTTGGGTCACGGCACAGCGCGGGAGGTGACGTGATCCGGATGTGCAGTTTGGGTTTGATCTTGGTAATTTTCTGCGTCCGAGACGTCGGATCAAGGCGGTAACAGTAATGCACCTACCTACACTGTTAGGCTTGGATTAGGTAGGTAGTGTAGATGTAGTAGCACTGGAACTAGTGAAGAGTAGGTTAATAAGTTATGCGATTCGAGATCGAATTACCATGCAGTAAAATCAAGCAGCCGTGTTGAGCAAATGATTGAGGCATGTTAAGGTGTTTTTCTTTTCTAAAGACAGTAAAAGCTTTTACCGAATTTTTATTAGACAATAGAAAGAAAAAAAAAGATATTACAACGTTTTCACAACTTCTACTACCAACTCATAACTACTGGGTACATGAGCAAAACTAGCCCGGCCCGAGCCCGACGGGTTTTGGCCCACCCACGGACCTTCTTGGGACGGGGCACGGCGTAGATTTTGAAGCCCGGTAAAATTTTTCTTGGCCCGAAATACATTTTTAGCTATTTTGTAGTGTAAAATACGCGGGTAGCCCGCCCAAGCCCAGGCCCGGCCCGAGCCCGACCCGAAAAAGCTAGGCCCGACTTACCCAGTGGGACGTCATGGGCAGGATTTTTTTTTGCCCGAAATAACTGGGTTTTTTTTCGGCCCTACCCGAACCCGACCCGGCCCGAAAAATGATCAGGTGTCTACTGCGCATCAAGCTGCACTAAGGAAAGAAAAAGCAAGCACGTTAAGGTTATTGATCCTAGGGTTCCACTGAGTCTGGCCCTCTATCCAAAAATAAACGCACATCTCATTTTCCGATGATTCAAAATTAATTATAAAAGTCTGATCGACGGTAATAGAAATATAGAAAATAGTATCAACGTTTGTGTTTTGTGAATAAATTTATTATGAAAGCACTTTCTTCGTTTCAAATTGTAAGTCATTTAACTTTTTTTTTACCACTACTCGTCTTATTAAAGAAATTGTATTAGAGTCCCTTACGCTATTAGCAGTACATATCAGTACAATAAAATTAAAGAAGCAATATACTTGGTCGCTTTCCTAACAACCTTGTTGTAGTAACCAAGCTATACAGTAGTACATAGTTAGGCAAAGGATGTCACGACAACGGGACGAAATTACATTCTTAACAAGAACTCCTTTTCTGAGCAGGTCCTAACACGCTAAACAGGACAAATTACTAGTAACTCCGATGACCGATCCCTGCGCCACCGTACGTTGGTTAGGAAACGAAGGTCGCGTGATTAGCCGGGCAGCACAAATGCTTATTGCTGCTGACCGCAGCTTGCAGTACCGTAATTAATTGCGATATTTTAACATGTTGCTGTGCCGTGCGGGCCAGCGTCACCAAATTAAGTACCCCCCCTGAATCAATGTGACTTTTGGTAGCAAGATTTTGCTGTTGAAATTGTACTACGTTCTACCTCTGCTAGCGCTAGCGCTCCAAATGAGTGAAGCTATATGAGCAGTGTTTCTTAGGCCAAATTTTCGGGTGGCGTTTCCCTTTTTCCCAGTGGTAGGCGGCGATATATACTTTAGTTGGGTTTAGAATAAAGTACCTATTATCCCATAAGCGTAGAGTATGCAAGTGTGTACATGCGTATATATTTGCATTAATTCATGCATTCTGCTTTGTAGAAAATATAGGGCTTAGAGAAAACTCTTCGCAGCACCGTCGCATCGATTGCTTACTATATAAATAAATAAATTATTAGAAGATGATAGTATGAATAGAGATAGTATGTGGTTAATTGATACAAGGTTTCGAGGATCTTTTGGTATCCATATTGTCTCGCACACGGCACACATTTCGGATCCTGAATCTCTTTAAAAAAAAAAAAAATTGTCTTCCTTAAACAAAATCACTTATTGCGCTCAATTGTAAATGTACGGACTCAGATACTTTGTCTTAAAATGACTAGAGTAGTTGCGAAACCTTTGTTTGTGTGTTTGTGTGTGATTCTCCTTTCTATAGTACGTATTAAAAGTAGAAACGTGTTAGGTTATTCACGGTAGAATGTCCATTGTTGTGACCGAGATTCAACCGATTCTGCCCAGATCGAAATAGCATCGTGTGGTCCATCCAGACGATCTCTAAATTAATCTGAACCATGATGTTTCGGATCAAATTACAAATTGGGAAGACCAAATACTGTAGAAGAAAGCACGTACTCCTACAGAGGTTCCTCTACTGGACTAGAAGTACGGTAGAAGGTGAAGAAGACGCACCAAATGGGGGCTCCGGCTGTTTGTTAACCATCTCTCTCGCTCTACACCCAAAACATGCAAAAAAGCAATGCCAAAATTGAAAGCAGTGCCGCCGCACTACCGCTACTAGCCACCCAACACTGTACTCAAGTACTCCTCCCAGTAGCAGTAGGTGCCACGTCGTCGATCGACTCGCCCGGCCTCAGGTACTGTGCGTGCGTGACGGTCACTCGCGAACACAGGGGTACTCGGCACGAGGTGACAGCCACCGCCACATTCCAACCTGACGCCTCTCAGCCAGCCAGCCAGCCCCTGCTGGATGCATATGCGTGGCGTGCGCCGAGACGTTCTTGTGCCATCATTCTCCGGCGGTCATCGGTTTCCTTTTCCGTTCTCGGCGACAGGCGCCCGATCATATACCGCCGGCGGGCGGGATCGGCTTTGCCGCGCGTGCCTAGCCTGCCGTGCCCTGCCCATCCGCCGGCGGTTGGTTGGCTGCTGCTTCGACCAAGCCGGCTCCACGGATCCGTCGCCGTCGTCGTCGTTTAGCTAGCTTGGTGAGGAGAAAGTCGCGGCCGGCGCGCGGCATGATGATTACCACCCAACCCAACCATGACGGATTGAGGGCCGAGGACGGCCGGACGGCGACCGGAGGCGCGAGGGTGCACGCGAACACCGGCCCGGCCCCCGCAGGAGGCGACTGGCTACGATCGATTACCGTGAATTACATTGTTTTTAGGTGGACGTAATTACCAGATGGATGACGGATCAGTCATCACAGTACAATTAGTAGTGATCCACCACCAAGTGGTTACAGTGTCGTCGCCAACTTGTCACGGAGGGAGAACTGGCCTGTACGTACGTACTACGGTTTCTTGGTTTGTGTACGCAACAGCTACCATGCATCATTTAATCTGTTGTGTCTGAGTGTGGCAATTGCCAGGACGATGACACACTGCACGCACACGTCGTTCCGTTACAGTGGTCGTGTTGGATAACACTGGGTTAATTTTTAATAGGAGTAGTAGTGGCGCAAGCTGCTGCTTTGCGGTGACACTTTGCTGAATTCTAGACAGAAATTGTGTTGATCAAAGATGAAAGATTAAAGATACAGACGCTGTCTACTACCACGTACTAGTATCTTTGTTTATGGTTACATGCACGTAGTACTATACTAGCTATATACGGTGACATGGCTGGATTGGGACGGGAAGGGAATGAAGAGCGAGCATCGGCAGGCAGGGCGAGGAAACAGCGCTTGTCGCGTCCGAAAAAAACAAGCCTCTTTCGTGTTTCAAGTTTCAACGCTTTGCATGCAAATCTTGTCAAAATAAAAAAAAAACGCTTTGCATGCAATTGCTGCAGCAGCCTTCAATTAATAATAATTAATATATATAATATAGGTACCGGGTATATCCACCCTGACACAGTAACGGTTTTCAAACAAGCAGGACTAGGACAAAAATCGCTGATGTTAATTTACACCCCCCTAAGCTGCGGTCACAGATACGTACGTATTGCTTATTTGGTTTGGAGATGGACTCCATCTGTCACGGGGTGTGGTTCGGCATGCACTTGTCTGATGTATTTTTGGTAGTCAGTCGGTTCAAGAGGCTTTGCCCTGCTAATATAATGGCCTACCCAAATGCTACGAGGAACGTACTGAGGACCGACAATTTCAATCCAAAATACGACTCAATCAACTAGGTTCCTGGATCGGATGGTTCCATATGGTCATTTTGCAAACCAACATGGTACTGGTAATAATCCGTTGAAAGAAAAGAAGAACCACAATATAAACTTTTAGAAGAAGTAGGATAAGTTGGTGGTCAATGTGCTGCAGCACGTACACCCTCACAAAACCATACCACGCGCTTATACCAAGACCCAATACCTCACTTAAGGCCAACCATGACGAGGAAGTTAAATACGTTCTTAAGAGCATACCTCCTACCACAACCATCACACAATTGCGTATTGAAACGGTGGATGTGGTGGGAGCATGTTCTCTTAGTGGCACCCAGCATGACAGTGATCCGTGGTGAGGTGAGGCGCCATCGGAGGTCGAAGCTGAAGAGGAAGACGACGACGACAACAACGGTAGTGTGACCCTTGTCTTGCGTTATCTTTGTCCTTCGAATGTGACATTGTGCTAGCACGTACGTATGTACTTCACCTGATGATACTTTGACCCTTTACGCTTCCCCCCGCCACTTGGCAGATTGAAGATCATCCTTTTTACTTGACACGGACTGGGACATGAATCCTAACACACTTCCTGCCGATCCATCCATTCTCATTCTGACCATCAGTGAGAAACAACACGGTGGTTGGACTTGGGCACACACGACGACACACGGCCTGCCCTGCCGGCCGGCATTATACTCTTTCTTTCTCCACGGGAATCATGACGGGCAGGAACTTAAAAAAGAGACTCTCTGTTGTTTGCTTAATCCTCGCTCGATCGACAGAATCTAGTCTCCTTCGATCGCCTGATGCCAAGCATGTTTCAGAATACGCGCACGCACGTACGGGCGCTGTCGAGTGCGGACCAATGCAGGGCGTGGACTCCTACACTGATGGCTGCGGCCGCGGCATGATTGACGCCTACGCGTCGAACCGAACCGAACCGAATCGAACTTAAAAATGTGGGGGGCAGATGCCAGCATTTCTGCACAGAAATCGCGAAAACCATCGCGTTCCTAATCCTGCTAGCTGCACCAATTATATTCTGATTTGATTGAAATGAAATCATTAGTGATCTGCACTCTGCCGCAGTCATGCATGATATGATGCTTGCAGTCCAACGAACAAATATAAAGCGAATTAAGTTGGAATAGGTGTAGATTATAATGCAATGCAGCACTATGCGCTATAGTGCAACCGCACGAAGCTATTGGAGATGCCACACAATGAACTAAACATATAGTCCGTACTTGATTGACAATAAACGAAACAAATTAGGACCAGTACTGCGCTGGTCCAGCACCTGCATGCCTGAAAGCTGCTCCCAGTATGTGCTGTGGCCTGTGGCTCCACCAGGATCCCGGGCTCAGCTTCAATTCAGCTCCAGAGTTCGTCTCGTCCTCAGGATCGGGTTCAGGAATGCCAACCAGTTACATAATCAATGCTCAATCATTTGGAGCACCGAGTTTTTATATAAAAGATCTCAATTTGGAAGGTTCATTCAACCTGTGCACTCTGGCACCGTCTAATAGCAACTTAATTTAATTACTAACAACTTTTTTTTAGATAAGGGAACAAAGTTCCAGATAATATGTATTTTTAAAGCTCCTGGATATGTTTAGAAGCGGCAACACCAAATTTCTTATCTTTATCATTTAAACATTATTGTTCTTTTTTTCCTCTTGTGGAAACACCATCCCAAAATAAGTGTAGTTCTACATTTGCACCTAGACATACCCATACCCGATTGTGTGATAAACTTCATCAATAATTGCCCTTTCATCACCCCCTCCCTTTTTCAATATACCTTCATGTGTCATTGGCATGTATTCCTGTTTACTTGCCATGCTGCCCACTATGGCACAGAAAGTGTGGTGGGGTGGACTGGTGGTGGTGGTGGTGGTGGTGTGGGGTGGTGGGTGTGAGTGCGTGTCTCACAATTTCATAAATCTATATATTTTTTATTTCCATTTTTATCTTACATGTCTCGATTTATAACGATTTTTCCTACACTTGTTAAGTTCACATTGTTCGGTTGCTTGTAAATCTTGGTGTAAATTCTCATTTTATATATTGTTACCCTTTTACAATGGTTGGAAATGCTTTCCAACCCCTCTAGACCCCTCCCGATGCCTCCTCTAAATTGTAATTTTGGTTAATTAAATTTGATTAAGGGTATTACGGTCCTTTTGCAAAACTAGATCAGTGGTCAGGCCCAAACGACCGCCCCGTAGCGTACCTCCTCCCACGTCTCAGCATCGCCGCCACCGATCCGGCGGGCTATCACGCGGCAAGAGAAAAAGGGCGCCAAGGAAAAAAATGGGTGGCAACATGTTCAGCGAGTGTTTCCAGGGTGGCGGCTTGGCAGGGATACGAGAGAGGTGAGATGAACTCGAATGAACCCTAAAAAAATATTCATCTAACTATACTACTTTAATCATTTGATCATATCATAAATTTTTTGTTCCAATTGTAAATGTACGCTTTTACCCTCGGTTAAAAAATAAAACTACAAAAAGCAATTAACACCCATTTATTTTGGATCCAAATACCACAAATTTTTTAGAGGCGTTGGGGAGGCGTTATACGCGTCTCATATGGCCCACATGTCATAGACACGGAGAAACGCCTCAGGGCAGCTTCTCCATTGACGCCTCCCCCAACACCTTTTCTCATATTGGCCCCACATGTCATACACACAGGGGAAACGCCTCCAGACGCCTCTCCAACCATCGTAAAAAAATTCTTATTAAGAACATGGAATTGAGGCTCTATGTTGCACTCTCTTAGTACAACACATTGAAATTAATGTTTTAGCCTATACCCCATCGCAAAGGTGTTGAATCCTCTATCAAAACTTATGAGTATATTCATTTAGGTTTTGAAAAAAAAAAAAAAAAATACGCCGGGTCTTATTGCAAGCGTCGAAAACAAAGAAAAGAACACTGAAATTGATTATTCCTGGTGCTCCAATAATTATTTGACTTGTACATGTGGACCGAATGCACAGTATACATGTCAATCAATCAATATTCCTTGCTGAAAAAATCGGAAGCATCGATCGTGTGCATAAAATCGATCTGTTTTGCTACTAGCAGTGCATTAGGTGGCTTTGTAGTCCAATGGTAGGGACGGTTCGATTTGGGGCCTTCCCACCGGGGTTTCAATCCCGGTGCTCGCATTACCTTTCTTGGGATTTTCCCGGGATTTACCGGGCGCTGCATTAAGTGGTAGCGGCGTTCCGTCGACGACGAGGCGCCTATGGTGACTTCAAGAATCTCTAGATCTGCTTCGGCCTGCCAGTCCTCCGGAGGTGTTCATAGGGGTAGGGTTTGCGTACGTGTGTTCATAGGGGTGAGTGTGCTTGCGTGTTGTGAGCATCTGCGTTGTACTGTGTAATTTTAAAAAAAAAATGACTAATGATGTGTGTGCAAGTACACTGATGGGTGAGACGAGGAACGTGCATCTAACATGAAAGAAATAAAGGAAGGATTTGGAAGAGCTCCGGTTGCCAATTCAATGTTGTTCATCAATTCAAGACTAGCAGTAGCCATAGGTGGAAGACCAATCTAATTTAGACATCCATGGATTTTGACAAATGACCTAGAAATTTAAATTTTGGTGGGGGACCATCTCTTCCTAGTTCATTTTTTTGAACTAGAGGGTATCCATTGGACATCCATGGACATCCAACTTCCACCTAGCCAGTAGCCTCTTGGAGATTAAACAGGGGCCGGGTGGATTTTTAGTATGTGGTCCTCTCTAATTGTTGCTATAGCCACAGGATGTCTGATTAATTATATTTCTTACTTGCGTCTTTGTTTGCTCAAAGGAAAAAAAAAAGATGTGAGTAGCTGAATGGAACATCAAAGGCTATTCGCTCATCAGATATATTCTCTGCTGACTCTCTTTTGGTCATTTATACACAAATGTCAGAGTAGTTGACAGAATATTAGCATTCTTATTATATTTGTACAAGCTATATATTATTGTGCGATGCATGTGAAAAAAAAAAAAAAAAGAGGGACCGTATGGATGGTCACGACTCACGTACGAGAGAAAGGAGCAATCAGACACGACCAATTAGTGCCGAGTACCAAGTACATGAAATTATGGAGCCTGTCCAGCACCTTATGAAAGCAGCCTCTCAATAATCTCAAGCAGGGCGGCTTGCATTATATATGAG
>JADLZK010001493.1:0-12006 GCA_015847255.1 Hyparrhenia diplandra | reverse complement strand
GCGGCGTTTGTGCGCTGGGTATGCTGGGTCCGTCCTATATATATATATATATATATATATATATATATATATATATATATATATATATATATATATATATATATATATATATATATATATATATATATATATATATATATATATATATATATATATATATATATATATATATAGAACTATTAGTCCATAGCTAGCTACAAAATATTAAATTCTGTAGCCGAGCCCAACGTCCGCATCCGACCCAGCGCCTCCGCACTGTTCGGCTCGACTAGGTCCCCTCGTAGCTCAGCCTGTCTAATTAATCACCCGTAATCAACGTGTACTGTGACTCAGCCTGTCTAATTAATCACCGAGATACTCTAATCACGTGGCTTTAAATCCCCAAATCATTACGCAGCTGTACCGATGAGCTCGTCACAATGCCCATGGCATCGCTCGATTCGCTCCTGCTCCACGCTCCCGGGTGTTTCGGGGCCGGTGTCGTGGCCACCCGCGAGGCCGCCGGCCTCTTAACGGGCGTCCGTAGGGTGTGGCGCTTCGAGGGTGGCTCCACGCCCGGTCAGTACTCCATCTCGCGTCGGAAGGCGCGTGGCCCTCGTCCGGCTCCCGGGATCGCCGAGGGCGGGTCCTGGCCATCCGAGGCGACGGCGGCCGCAGATCGCCATCCTAACGCTGCCGTGGCGCCCCACACCCGGCGACGCGGCCGGGCGCGGCCTACGGGCGCTTAACGGTACGACATGCGGCGGGCGGAGACACTTCGCCCGGCGGACGCGCTGAAGCGCCGCCGACTCCATCGCCGCCAACCTGTTCTTCTTCGATGAGGCGCTGGATGCGTGCGATGCGTATGGGCGACAGAGCGACCAGCGTTGTCGCTGCGTAGTCTTGGGCGCGTGACACCAACCAACTTGTATTCACAGCATGCGAGTTATCAGAATATTCTTTTTGTGCAGAAGTTCTCGTAAATTTCATAGTGCGAATAGTATGAAATTCTCGTAATATTTACAATACAAAATTATCGTAGATATTTATAGTACAAAATTGTTTGTAAACATCATTATAAAATTCTCATAAATATACACAGTATAAAACTCTGGTAAACATTCACAGTACAAACTTCTCGTAAATATTCACATTTAAAATTCTCGTAATATTTGCAGATAAAAAGCATAGTATAAGCCAAATCAACGTGACCAAATGAATCGTAATTACCGGCAGTGCTAATGCAGGAGCCATCATTAATAGACGTACATGAAGGTCGCAGCATGGCTGCATGCAGTAAATGAGATTCGATCAGCAGGTGGTCCGGTTGGCCAGTGGTGGTGCGGTCCATCAGCCTGGCTACAGAATATGAAATTCTATAGCTAGCTATAGATTATATTCTCCATATATATATATATATATAGGGTAAATTTTTTTCCTACACCCCGTGTAGTTACTCCCCCTGGTTTTTACACGTACTCAGCCTCCCTCGACGTGGTGCCGGCCTTCGGTGCTTTGTTAGCGGGCCACACACGGACCCGATAGTCAACAGGTGTATAATACACGTACACCGCACATGCCCATCCGATATCTTTCCCCTAATAAATCTTGTTCCCAGTTCGAGATTCCCTTTCCTCGCTCCAGATTCATCGTACAGCGTCAGCGGCGGCTCCCTCCCTCTCACATCCGGCGTCGCTCTCTGCTCGTCACCACCGACGTCGATCCTGCCCTCTCCTTCGTCACCGATGGCAGGCTCGGCGTCCCCTGCGATGTGGTGCCGCCAAGCCAACCTGCGGGGACAGTGGCCGCTGGGCAGCGACTACCTACGATCCTCCGTAATTTCAGGTCTTTGAAAGCGACATGAAATGAAATGTGGCATGCAGATTCAAGATGCCCGGTCATCACATTTAATTTCTTGTGCTGTGGCAGGAAACGAAGCGTGCGACCGGATCTGGAGACGGCAAACCTGTTTGCTATTTTGAGCTATCGTTATGATGGATAAACGTTGCATGGATCACTGGATAAAAGGAGACGGCGGCGCCGCTGACATGAACCAGGTGTCGATGTTTGGAGTGGTGGGCAGGATGGACGCATGATTCAGTCTGCACAATTCGTAGTTTGAGTGCCCCTTGATATTTTTAGATTTGATTGACTATGGCCTCATATACTTCCTTTTTTTAGATCGAGGTATCCTCATATACTTCCTTTTTAGATTGAGGTATTACTCCATACTTTCAGGAATATTGTTCTACATACATATTTGTCTCAAGTAGTAGTATTATTTGTTCGGCATTTTCTCCTTGTATCTGTTCATACTTTTTTTCTCAAGTAGTAGTACTACTACAATATCACTAGTATTAGTTCATACTGGTTCTAATCTGTCCTATTTTGGGTTGATCTGTTTATTCCAATCAAATCCCCTTACAGCTTGGAGATCCGGGACAGTAGATTCCATTAATGATCTTGTTGCTATGGCACTAGCGTCTAAAAAATCAAATCACCTTATTTTGCATTGAGGCGTTTCTCTCCTTTTCTGTTGGTGGCGCCCTTTTGCTTCTTACACTTGTCTGACGAATCTGCATGTTACCGGTTTGTGATCTTGATTTTTTTTTGTTTCAGATTAGATCAGAGTCGAGTCTCGTGGATACGATGATTTGATTTTTTATCAAATCCCTTTCAGGCTGTGCAACTACCCGGAGAAGATCAGAACCAAACATATCGTTGTCTTTACTCAGATTAGATCAGAGTTCCTTTTAAATTTGAGTATCCCCGGATACTTCTATTTTTTAGATTGAGTATCACTTCATACTTTCAGGAATAATCATGTATATCCATGTTCACATTGTTCTCTGTCCGGCCAGACCAACACGATTTTCTTAATGAAGTATACTTTCTTAGTATCCGGCCCTCTACTTTATTATAAAGTATATGTGTCCCTTTAAGTATATGGATATACTCCTAAGTACAAGTATACAAATATACTCATTTTCTTAATAAGGTATGCGTCCATACTTTAATAAAGTATGTGGACATACTTCCTATAATATAATATAATAAAAACAATAGTACAGGTATGTGGACATACTCATTTTTCTTAATAAAGTATGGGTCCATACATTTAGGTACCTGCACGTACTTCCTAATAAAAAAAAAATAGTATATCTATTGTTGTAAAAATAGTATATCTACATACTCCGTAATAAATTTAACTGTACACAAGTAAAAAGTATTGCACATATAAATATAAGCAATATCTTCAAGGAGAGTATGCATACATACGTGTATGTGTACGTACTAGTAAAAATAGTATGTATATGTACTGACACATACCATAATTTTTAAATGCGTATAGTTTTCCGGGAGATCACCAACGTATCCAGCATGACTTTTGCCGTCAAATGCGCAGGACTGCATGCTGCATGCAACCGAGAACCTCGTGGCCTCGTGCGCATGAGTGGTTGGCCCGCTGATGGTATTGGATCGTTGACAGACCCGTTTTGCGAGGTGGGTGTAGTTCTTTCACGGTGTATGTATATATATATATATATATGAGGTATTACATATATTACCCGGGCGTTGAATAATAATCGCTACCCAAGCCAGCCAGACGACGCAGCCATGCGCGGCGCGAGCGAACCTATGGCGGATGCGCGAGTCAACGCTGGCGCTGGCCCGTCTTCCGTTTCCCACCGCACACACCTCCTTTTATTTATTATTATATTTTCCTTTTTTATTATAATTTTTTGTTTCGATATATTCATGGATCGTGGGAGCCTGGAGGCGTCGGTTGCTTTCATCCCCATCACCGCACGTACCCGGCTCACCGCCGCTCCTGCCGACGCCTCCGGCTCACGAGTTCAGCTCCGCCGCCGCCCTCGCCGCAGGACCTCAGCTCCACCGCCGCGCCCCTGCTCACTGCTTCGGCGCGGGCTCGTAGCATCCGAGGCGGGTTCCGCGGGCGGCAACCGGCTACGTGACGTTCCGCCCGTCCTCCCTTGGCCAGCGCGAGGCCCGCGCGCTCCGGGACCGCCTCGCGGGGGAGTTGGGCCAGGTCCGCGCCCTCCTCTCCCGCATCGACACCTGGCAGCAGCAGGGCCCGCTCCCGGCGCCGCCGCCGCTGAAGCAGCAGCAGCTCCGCGGGGCCATGCGGAAGCGGTGCGGCCAGATCCTCACCAGGCTGCGCAAGGACAAGCGGAGCGTGTGGTTCAACGCTCCCGTCGAGGTGGAGCGACTCGGCCTCCACGACTACCACGCCGTCATCAAGCGCCCCATGGATCTCGGCACCCTCAAGGAGGGACTCGCCGCTGGGAGGTACGCCTCGCACGACGACTTCGCGGCCGACGTCCGCCTCACCTTCACCAACGCGCTGCGCTACAACCCCGTCGGACACGAGGTCCACACGTTCGCTGGCGCTCTCCTCGCCTACTTCGAGGGATGTACAAGGAGGCGCTCGCCTCTTTCGAGGAAGAGTGCAAGAGCCTTGAGCCCCCGCCAAGGCCAGTGGCTGCTGAATTGCCACCTCCACCGACAGTTGAGCCTGTTGAGGCGAAGGTTAAGCCGAGAGCGGGGAATGTGAGGGATGCGGAAGCCCAAGGCGAGGGAGCCTAACAAGAGGGAGATGAGCCTGGAGGAGAAGAACATGCTCAGGATTGGGCTGGAGAGTTTGCCTGAAGAGAAGATGCATAATGTGCTTCAGATTGTGCGCAAAGAGGAACAACAACCCAGAGATGCTTGGGGATGAGATCGAGCTTGATATTGATGAGATGGATGTCGAGACACAGTGGGAGCTTGACCGTTTCGTAACTAACTTCAACAAGGCGCTCAAGAAGTCTCAGCGTGCTGCTGCGATGGTGAATGGTGGTGGCACTGCTGATGTAACCAGTGCTGCTGTGGCTGAGGATGACACTGCACCTGGGGGCGATGTGCCTGCATCGGTTGACAATGATGATGCGGTAATGACAATAGGAGCAGCACACTTGTTTTTGCTTGCAGCTAGTGGATGTGTGAATTGGGCTCCGATGCTAGTTTGTTTATTTATTGTTTTTATTACAGGAGAGTAAGAAGCCTGTGAAGAGCACTGCGATGGCTGAGCAGGTGGATGAGTATGTTGATATTGGGGATGAGATGCCAACAGCCACCACCGCGTCCTGGATGCAGCGTGGCCCCTAGCAGTTCCACACATGCCACGCCTAGGCGACCCGGTGCTGGATCCACCACGAGATCGCTCCACCATGATCGATTTGTTCAGCATCTGATGGAACAGAGTACGTATCTGGCTAGCATTTTTTTTTTCTCGATTTTGTTCTGTGTTAAGCCTCTTGAGCGAATTAGTTTGTATTAAAAACTATTATTTTTCTGATTTTTTGAGCTGCAGGAGATTTTGGCATCACGGCTTTGGTGTGCACTGATTGCTCAGGAAACAAACGTTGATTAATCTGAATAACCAATTGTGGTTCAATTGCAGCAAGGCGACTTTGTGGGCTGCCAATGCTGGTTCCATGTTGCTTTTAGTTACTGTGGGGAAGGATTTGGTGATTTAATTCCCATCCAGTTGCGCTGATCAAAATATTATATGTTTCTAGATTCAAACCAAAGTTTAATGCAACACTCATTTGGCTTTACATGCTTGTTCCTTGTAGAATATATATGCATTTTAATTAGTATTTTTGCATATAAATGCAACCATGGCCTTCATTTATTTACTGAACCTGCTGCAGAAATATTCAGAAATATTCTTTTCTGGCGAGGGTATTTGCTGCTAGGTTTGATGAACTCTACAAAATGTTTTTTTTTATGATTGCGGCAATGGGAAGTGCAATCAGGCTCGTCATCATCACATAAACCAATCATATATTTTAATGAGCTAAATATGATGTGCCCGGATATGTTGGGTTTTCATGTACAATCAGTTTTATTATTCTTGGATTTAATTATATCTTCCTTTTTTCGTGCAAAACCACCCCATGCAATGTTTCAATATGCTGGTTTTGTTGCTTTCACTCATTAGTTATTACTTTATTTCTCTCTTCTAAGTTTATCTTAATTCTGCCCGTAGTCTAAAGGCACAAGGAGCTGGCAGCTGGAGCTCAGTTTGGATCAGGTTCTAGTGTGAGCCCAAGGGCCAAGGTGTCGCCTGGATGGTCATGGCGGTAATTGTAGCTACATATCATGCATTACATGTACCCTGTAGGTACAGTTTTGCTGCATTTTTAGTTTTTTATGGTCATCCAGTTCGGGCCCAGCTAACATTGTTGTTGCAAATACTACATTCATATCAACTGGAGTGGTTTTCATCATTGTAACATATACATGCTAATATATGCAACTAATAATCGGGCTTAAAAGATGTCTGGGGAATTTTGTCAATTACATGTGGCACAGTGGGGGAGTAGTTATGCACTATCTAACAGTGTATCTTATAGTTCATTTGACTCACTGATGAGCCTGTCATTGTGGAGGTTGGGTGCTTCTTCCTGTTGCGGAAATTCCTCTGTTTAATTGTTTGTTCTTTTTCTGTTCAAGCCATCTTTTTCTCGATCAATGTTCAGTCTTAAACATTGTTATTACAAACTCTGGTCCAACCAATATTAGACAAAGCAAACCCTTAATGTAAAATGTTCACACAAAGTACAGAAGTCGAAACATTTATTTTGCAATATGAGTGTCCTTCATGTGTTTTGTCAGAATGCTTTATTATGTAGTTTCCCACTATTGTTTTCACCTTTTTAACAGATATTAAATGATAGTGATATTAACAACTTTGCTTTGAGTGTGCTGGTAATTATGAGAGCCTAATGTGTGATCTACTTCTCGTTGAAAGAGTGTTGATTGCACTTTTAATGGCATGATCTCAGCTGCCATTAAAATCGATCTATGATCTGCTCCCTGGGTAATTCTCTATTTTTTTTTCCTTGTTGCACAAAGTGAGCCTGGAGGTTGTTTAGCTCACTAGATATAGCTTATTTGTGTATCCTTTACAGATTACTGCAAGGGATTTTTTTGCCTGATATTTTTCTTACTAGTTCAGTGTTGCTACAAATTGTCAATCGATTTTTAGTTTCCTACTCTATTTATTTGTATGACAATACCAGGTTCTGGAGTTTGTAGATAGCAATATGAAGATTCCTAGTTTGTTAGCTCAAAATAATCGTTACCATCTGTCAGTCGGTGACGGGGCTGGCGGCCATACGGCCTGGTCTTCCTTCCTTCTGCTGGCCTGGGGCCTGGATCTACAAGGGCGTCGGCAGCCGGTGGCTGCTGCATCCAGCTGTGCTAGGGACAGTCCGGAAGCGCCCAGGGACCAGCGCGGCAGCAACACAGGCACAGCGCCCAAGCGGCCCAAGCGCCCGGTGTGCATTTTGGTGCGCCGGAATCCAAGGTGCTCCTTTTTTCTCAGATTTTTTTTTTTTTTTTTTTTTTGAGAGATGTGACTTTCCCCTGCTGTGTGTAGATCCAAGACGGCTAAATAAGATTTTCTGATTCTGATCTTTCTGCTCATGGATCTGGAATCTATTTGCACGTGAAGCTGCAAGTTGAGGTATTTTCAGGCCATGTGTTTTTTTAAGTATATATGCACATAGCAACTTTTGTATTTATTTTTGTTCCTTACGTTGTTATCATGCAAACCAGTTGTACAGCTGCAGCAACACAACATGATCTCATCTGCCATTAAAATCGATCTATGATCAGCTCTGATGGGTATATTTTTATTGGTTGTTTAGCTTACTAGTACTAGATATAAGCTTATTTGTGTCTCATTTACAGACTACTGCATTTTTTGTCTGATCTTTTTCTTACCTGTCAGTTATGCATCTTATCTTGTTTTTTATTTTCAGTCAAAATTTGTGAGACATGTTCACCTGTCCACTTCTCTAATCTTTTTTTTTTTTGGCTTGTCTTTGCCACTTTTTCATAAACCAATTACTGGCAAGTATCCTCATAGCCTACCACGTAGGTAGGACCCAAATGAGGTGAATAGTGATGTATTTCAGTTCTCAGTTCAACAATACGAGCCATGTTGAACTGCCTAGTGCTTATCAAATTAACTTTAATGAACACTGAGCACTGTGTTATGCAGCTACTGCAGGCCTAATTTATCTCAAAAAATAAAAATAAAATTGCAGGCCTAAATTTAGTAGTATAATAATACTGTCATGCTCAATTTAGAGATGTCATTATCAAAGTAATTATAACCCTACAAAGTATAATGAGCTTACACACACATTGAATTTTGTGGTGATCATGGCATTAACAATCTTTCCCCAACAAACTTATGGCATTTGATTTATTTGTTTGTGATTCATGGGATTTTATAATGCAATGGAAATGTTGTGCCTGTGAAAGCTCAGTCTTTTTTGATTGATGTGCACAATGTTTTTGGAAGCTAACTATTACTGGAACATACGGCCTGGATCGTATCCAGGGCCGTATTCTTATCCGATATGTGTTAGACATGGGATACAGACCCCTGAAGTATCCGTGCATCATAGGCTGGTAGTCTGCTATTCATATTGTTGTTATCTCCTTACTATCCTCTTTTTTGTTTTCTCGCTTTCTATCTTTTGAACAAAAAACTGTAGATACAATAGTTGATCTTTAATCTATAATCCAGTTCACTAATGTTTCTTAAATCAATAACTAAATAAGTAAATATCTCTGAGCCATGGATATATAATAACATCTTAATCTCCTTTCCATGCTTAGCTTATCAAGTATACATCTTAATCTTCAGAAATAGTAGCAGACCTTAGCATCCAAAGCTCGATGTGGAGCTGCCTGCTTGGACAGACCACAACCCCTGCTAACTAGCCACTAAGCATGCACTATTTAGAACTTAGTGAAGTCAAAGAGGACAGTAGTTCTTATCCTTGTTTTCAAGCTAGAATTGAGAATTAGTGCTTTAATATTTTCTATCTGTCCAGGTACACTCAATGATCTTGACCATCATCAAGTTGCTTCCCTTGCTAGCTGTTTTGTACCCTGTGATAAGTCAAGTGAGCAGATACGCCTAAGAAATGAAAGTAAATCAAGTGTTCTCTTCTGTACAGTAAGTCCCTTTTTCCCTCTTAATAAAATCTCTCTCTACAGTGTGGGCTCCCCTGCTTTTTATTTCATTAATTTTGTCTTAATTGTATGTGTTATTTCCATACAGGGAGCCACCTCTATGACCGATATTTTTGAAGGAAGTGTCATAAGGCTTGCTAGAAGGCTGGATGGATTTCTGAATCAGGTGAATTTCTGCTATCTCCATTGGCTGAGTAGAAACTTTTAGAAACTTAACCTACGAAATTTTAAAAGTGATTGTGGTTGAAGTGCATCTGTAAGGAATGTTACTTGAATCCAACAAACAAGTGTTTTAGTATGACTATTGACACATTTTTTAGTATGACTATTGACACATTTTTTTAAAGAGGCCATGTTATTTACAAAGGAAAAAAAGAAAGAAAAGAAGAATCAGAATCACAAACTACTGTAGAAGTCCATAACCAGTTACTACTTATAATCTGTAAGGGATGCATCAAAGATTGATTGATTATATGAGATAGTGTCTGTGAGTTGGTATGACAGGGGAGACACATGGCGCTCAATTTTTTATCCTTTTTTGTGTTAAGAGACTTCATTTATTCTGCTTATGTTTCCTTATCTGTCAACCAAAGTTACTTTGTGATTGTTTGGTTCCTTTTCTGTAGCGACAGATCTAATGGCCATGAAGATTCAAATTCTGAATGAGAAGTGGTGATCGTCAGTTGAGACCACAATTTAGTATTTGTGGTCGCATTCCATGATCATGAAATGGATTGAGAATAAATTAGAATTATATATCTTACATATTTTGCATTTCCACTCCACATTGTTTTTTCCATGAAATTACTTGGGATCATTAAAGTATTACTTCGATGCAAAGTCTGAAATTTATATCTTGGTGTATTTGTGCTCAATATACGCTCTTTTGTAATTGGGTCTGTTCAAAATATTGCTAAGTAATGAAAAAAAAATTTTGGTCTGTTCGTGGTGCAAACCAATTGTTCTCAATATATTTTTTGATTTCAAATTCCAGATTATGACAGGTTTGTGCCAATCAAATGGGCATTAGAAGTCGATTTCCATGCTAAGAGAATCTAAGACGTATAGATTACTCTGAACAATAATAAAGCCGGCCTGTCAATTCTAATATGATAACGTGGTAACTTTTAAAAAAAGAAAAGAAAAAAAAAGAAAGCTTCAGAAACCTGCCATGTGTGTCACGGGCGGCAGGACAGCTTGGAAAGGTTCAGGCGAATCTCACTAGCGAAAAAAAATCATTTGACAAAAAACAAAATCGAGACCATCTCCAGTCATGCGTGGCCGTCGGCAGTAGTGGGGGCAGGGAGGGGGGCCCATGTCACGCGATTTGCTGGTTCGGACGAACGCTGGATGCGGGCTGGCGCGCGCGGGGGCTCGGGTAGTGATTAATAATCACTACTGCAGACGCTAACTTAGCGCTTATATATATATATATATATATATATATATATATATATATATATATATATATTTTGAAGTAAAATATCTATTAATCACATTGTCTAGACACTAGAACAACAATGTATTCATGTAAATGGTCCTGCTAGAAAGCGAGGTCCATTATTACAATTTTGACCAATTTCTCCTAATGTATGAGCTATTGAATTACAAGCCTAGGGCAATGAGAAACAAAGCTCTGAACAAAATGATACATCATTTTTGCTCTTATATCTCTAAACATAGTGCCTAATAAAGATCTATCAAAATGAATTCCGCTTAAGGCACCGGCCGCGTTGACAGCATCAGTTTCCACAATAATGCGTTGCATGCCCAGATGACCAAAATGCTCAGTTCCTTTCAGTCAAGCCATTGCTTCAGCTTTGTTCCTTGATTTCCACCAGTACCACAATCTGCAACTTCCTCATGTCCAATTCAAGATACAATTCAGGATTCAGTCCAGGCTTTGGCTCAGCAGGTTGGGCCTTCAATTTCCAAAGCTCAGCTACAACCTGTTGCAATTCTTCTTCTTTTTAATTTGGCGTGCAATTGGTGTGTCTGTGCTTCCAAGGCCTCATACTCCAATTCAGAGCGTATGAATCCACATGTAGGATAACCCTGCATTTAAAACAGAATGCGTCAATCAGAGTAACATCAAGAGACAGTGAGGTCGACAATGTCAAGAATTCTAACCTTTATGTTGTACAGGCACTTGATGAACCACTCGTCCTGAGCTTCCAAAAAGCTAGGCACCGACAAGGAGCAGAGCCTGGACAGCACCGGCCTGAACAGGCTATTCTGCCGCTGTTCAGACTTGACTGGATTCTAAGGCTGTTCTGGCATCGTGCTTGGAGTCAATCATTTTGTAATAAGTATATTGTTAAATCATGTCACACAGCTCTTAAGTTCTCTGTGATCTATAGCGGTTGATACTTTTGAACTTGGTCATGTTATCTTCTACTCTGTTGTAGCTTCATTTAGCTTCTGAGACAGTAGATAGGTGTACATAATCAAGTGTGCGCAATGTCTCTTTCAAGCAATATACTGAAGGTGATATAGTAGCAATATGCAAGTATTTGTTTTCCCTCCCAATGAATCTCTCAGCAACCTTGTCAGCTTATTATCTCTAAAACAAATAGATAGACATAAATCGTCATTGAGCAATGTGTTACTAAAATCAAAGCTGCCAAGGGCCTTTCTTAGTGCACATGTATGGGACATGTCCAGAGTGCTCTACTAGAGCACTAATAACACGACCAAGCGTGAGCAAACTATTGTTGATCTCTCCAGCCTCTCTCGCTCTGCCGTGCAGTGCAAATTTTTTTTTGAAACGAACGTGCAGTGCAAATTCAATATTAAATGTACTTTATTAAATTTTAAAAATTAGAGAGAAGCATTTGATCTTTTTTTTTTTTTTTTAAACTATAACTGGACATTTAGAAGTTACTCACATCTCTAGCATTGATCGTCATATATTTTCTGCTAGATCGACAAGATTAAGCTTCCCCAATCAATAGGGACGGCGGC
>JADLZK010001492.1:0-137511 GCA_015847255.1 Hyparrhenia diplandra | reverse complement strand
CAGGCGACAAACAAGAGTTTTAGTATACTGTATGCGGTTATGTGTGCCTTTTTGCAGAAGTTAGCTGTCCATTGTCCTCGTCCTGCAGGATCCAGCGTACTGTACTATGGTGGTGGTGGCACGAGAAGCAACACCAGCATACAACAGTATAGTTGCTCCTGTAGTCCTGTAGTATTTTGTTTCGATCAAGCCACAGCCAGGCGTCAGAGATCAACCGTCATACTGTTACTGCCGTCGATGCAAGATGCAACCTGAGAGAGGTAAGGTTGAGCCTCGTTGCAACCCTTAATGTTACGTAGTTAAACAACAATCGCCAAAGTTTCGAGGTCGAATATGTGGTGTCATAGTGGCAGTACTGAGGACTGACCGTACATAGTAGATGCGGAGTACTAGACGATTATGATGAATTGCACTGCATACAGAGATACTACAGCTTGACGCTTGAAATTCACACCGTACGTTGGCCGTTGCCCGAATGCCCGTTGGGGCGAATCCAAAGACGATCGAGAGTGCAGAGTACTGATAACACAGGCCCAGCTGTTTGCTAGCTTTGCACCCATTATTTCTCAAGTTCTCAGACGGACAGCAATTAACTGAGGCCAAGCACAAGCAGTACGTACCGCGTAACGCTTTCGACGAAGGCAGCGGTGCGTATTTCCTGCAGGAATGTCCTGCACATATTGTGCGTCTTAATTGCGGTATGGACCGAGTGGACGGTGACGGTGCTTTCGCTGTGGTTTCAGCCGGCTGGCCGGCACGGCATTGGCACGGGCGGCGATTCTCTTGCGACCCCGCTGGAGTGAGTCCCACGTCGTCCGGCATGGTTTCTGTCGCCGACGTCGAGGCTGGAATGTACGCGTACTGCGCCGAACGTGGAAGTTTCACGGGCTGACGAAAGGTCTCACAGCGGCATAATCTTTGCGAGATTGCCGCGCAATTTTCTGAACTAAAAACATACGTATAGTGGAACTTCAGCAGTTGCAGCGAGACAGGTCATCTTTATTGGACCATAGCATTTGTTATTTACGCGACTATGCTTTGTCGGCTTTTTCTGTGAGCTTGAACAGGGTCAATATATGCTGAGTGGCAGCATGCAAGCTTTTCAAAAAGCACAATTATGTTAGTGCTAATGTCAGCGAGAGAAATTTGTTACGGCATCACAGCAACACATATACGTAGATCACTGCGCGCTAAATTCGCGAGCTTCCGCGCCTCTCGTCGGCCCGTCGCTCGTCGCACACGCGTGTACTCACTGCTCTGCGCAATGTCTTCGATCTCTCTTTAGCGTGTCGCGTAAACTCTCCTCAACCCCATTCCGACTGTGGCCCTCCATCTGCATCTCGAGGTCTCCTCATCTCCTGTAAACGATTAGCCATAACCGTCACATGGAATCCACCACAGCAATTATTAATCCACCAGAACGCAAACGTAGCGAGAAGCTAGGAACTGAATCATCGTGGAGTTGCGCTCTGAGGTTTATATAATGACACCGATACCAGCACTACAGCAGGTGCTTGCGCAGTGCTCTCCGCCTCTCCCCGAGCCAGCCGCATTGCACCGCGCCTCTGCTTCCCGGGTGCCACGGCGGCACCACCTCGATCAGCTCCCGAGCGCCGGTGCCCACAGCCCGCCGGTGCCGTGGCCCTTCCTCTCGAGCCGGCCGGTGAGAGCAGCGGCCTTCGTCAGTGCGTGTGTCATGATAGCCAACATGGCGGGTGAGAGGAGATCCCAATTGAGATAGCTGCTCTCTGGCTTATCCATCGATCAGGTTCTCTCTCCTCACAATATCTATCTCCGTATATCTATCTACCGTGGATTACTATAGAGTTGATCAGCTTACACACCATTGCAGGATCGCTTTAGCCTTGGTACGAACATAGACATCCGCAGTCAACAATAACGCCTGCTTTACAGGCTTTCAAGAAGTTTCCGTCACAAGCTTTCAAGAATCAAGAACGAAGTATCGGTCATCTAAGTAGAAGATCTTTTTAGTTTGTGCCATATACTGTGCTATATATATATAGGTTTGCTTTGTTCGATCATGTAATTTTTGATTTATATCAGTCTTTCTTCTTTTCCACCAAAAGCCACCAGTATTTCAACGCCCAGAATTCCCGCCGCGATGCGCGTGTGAATTCACCTAGTTTTCTCGACCACCTCATGACACTCGCAATTAATATTTGTTTTGGAAATACATTTGCACACAATTCTATTTTGTGTAATACAATGGAAGAGCTTGTTTTGTGTAAAAGGCAACTATGTTAGAAAAGTAGAGTAATGTCGCGTGATGCGGCAACTTATATGCGCAGCTTAAACGCTAATAACTCTTGTAAGTAGAAAACATCGGTATCAAGTATCTATTTATTCATATAGACACCTAATGCCAATTGCTATGTGGTTTACAAATGATCCTATGTAATTTTACAACTCATGGTAGAAAAATATAACAATAATTTTATGTAAGTAGTCTCGTAAAAACAATGGTCTAGGGTCTGTAGATTTCATCGTGGGCAACATACACGGTCTGATGGACTGTACGTGTAGCATCATATTTGAGGGGCAGCGATGCGCAATCTCAGATAGGCCGAGGAAACTAGCGCAACTTTGAAGCCTGCTGGGCTGAAGCCCACAAGCGAGAATTTCCCTTCTCCACTCTCTGGGCAACGGGCGACAGTGCTGATCGCTATAGCCCGCTACATGATCCGCCACAGGACTGGCACGGTCTCCAATACATGGCCTGCTCTGTTACATGGTCGTAGGGAAGAGTCGCACAACTTTTGACTAAAGCCCGTCCTTCCTAAAGCTCCAGAATACTCTAGCATCTTTGAAACTTTTTCAAATCATGTGTTTTACCTCCCAGGTGGAGCTTTTAGGGGGCACTTTTGTCTCGTCACTGCTCGCAGTGGGTATCTTTTGATCGTAGCATATCGAAAGATCGAGAAAATGGAAGAGTCGATTTCATTGAACTACCTATGTAGTAGAATCCACATAAAAATATATATAATATATATATACTTTAAGAACAAAAGTAATGTATGATTTAGATATATATTTTACCATGCTTTTCATAAATCTAAATGTATGAGTAGATTTTAATATAAATAAATCTAAAAGTGTAATACATCAGTCCAATGAGTATGAAATTCTTAGTACAGTTCAAGCATATACAATTATTAAGCCACCATAAAAATTCATCACAATTGGGCCGCCTACAGCGCAGTATGAATTATATTCAAATTAGTACAATAAAGCATAGATTCTGAAATTTACAACAAAAAGTGTAGTCTAGCTACACATGTGAAGTCCAAACAAAAGTGGATTTTCGATACTATGATCTATATAATTTGCTATGACTTTTCAAAGTGACAAAATAAAGCAAATATAAAAACACGTCTTTAGAACCGCCTCGCGGGAGTGAGTTCACGGACTGACTCCGTAAAAGTTGAGAGATGAAATCCTTGACTTTTTCCTGGTAAGGAATGGTTTTTGGCGTTATTGTGCTGTTAGCGGGCTGTTTTGATACAGCAGGCCCAGTTAGGCAAGCAAGCGAATACATAAGGTCCAAAGCAAGTCCCTGAACAAACTTCATTTTGTAAGTGTCCCATGGTGTAATCCCCTCCTTGCACCTGACTTTTTAAACGTTACCACGTCGTTGAAAAATGGCGGAACAAGAGTCTTCTTCTTTGTGATTATCAGCTTATCACCTTCTATGTGGAGCCGTGGAGGTAACCAAAATGCACACTGTCATGACACGACTGGATAAGTGCTGCCATGCCAGTTCCACACTATACTAGCGGTTAATGGCAAATTTTTGTCCGCACGGCAATCTAAAACTGTATGTTTGGGATGTTCGGCAGCCATGGCCCGTGGCTCATATGGCTAGTGTCTGACAGAGTGCGCGTGAATCCAGAACCACCCGCCAGCTTTCTCTGATGATGCACTTTATTCTTCATGCATCGTAATCTATCCACATACTTACTTAGTAATATGCCGTACTGGTACCGGCCGTACACCGACTCATCATGTGCCATGTGATGTGAATACACACGGCGTCGCACCATGCGCCAAAGGAAATGTAAATTTAGCAGGCACGTAACCCGACTTGGAAGCAAATTAGCCTCTTCTGACAAGGACGTCGACTGAGGCTAATAACACCATGTCAGGTCGTCGTCTCTGGTTCCTGAATCATGCATGCATGCGGTGTGCTTGAATTGGAAGCAGATGATAACGTCGTGTGAGGCACAACAATGAGCGTACAGGCAGCTCCGGATACGTTGGGATCACGTCTTTTCACGGTCGTGGTCCGGTGTCCCAAACTTATCGGCACAGCGGCTAAGCCTTCCTTCGGCCACAGCACCGCGGGCATGCACCAACCACTGCCAACAAACACATGGGTACAGAACGAACTGGACGACGTATTGCGCTCGGGGCCCCGGCGGAGAATCACTGCGGTGCATGAACTTGCGCACCGGTCGGTGTATGCTGTGACGCACCGGAAGGAGCAGCCCCGGGCGATGGTGACGTGGAGCACCGAGGGCGAGGACAGGACACACGTGGGTGGCGCGCGCGCTCGGCCTGGGCCACCCGCCACGCCCCGCGGCTGCTGCTGTCCGCGCGCATCCTCGCCTCTTGTCCGCCCGTGCAGACGTGAGCCGGTGCGGGCGCGGCAGCCTGGCTTTGGCAGAACGAGTGGCTGCACGGCCCTTCGGCGCTGGATTTGGGCGGCTCGATCGGGATTCGGGCGCCCAGATTCCACGGGCAAACTGGATTCGCGCGCGTCGCGTTGGTAGGGCGGTAGGGCACACCGGCACACCCTCTGGATTTGTTTTGCGTGCCTGGCGGCCGGCGGCCACATGCCCAGATAGTGGCGAGTTGCGGCGGCCGTGGTAGACTGGTAGTGGTACCATCCATGGGGACGGAGGGCCTGCATCGTGGCGCTGCGTGACTGTCCATGTGCGCGTATCTCGATGGATGATCTGCCGGCGTCCTTTGGGTCCATGGGTGTGAGCTGTTTATAATACAGTTTCGACGATTATTACGGTTGTACAGTACAGACAGCCGTGCCGTAAGATTTCCATGCTTAAAATCACAGTGGACTTGTGGAGGGCCGGCAGGACTACTCCCAACTTGCCGCCAGGCCACACACACCCTCTCGTCTTCTTCTCAGATCGCTCACGTGTTTTTTCTACTTTTGGACGATGCTGATGAAGCCACCGATTTTTTCAGGCTCGTCATATGCATGCTTGCAATGCATGACCGTTCTTTTGCAGTACTCATACTACAATCCACGTCAACGTCTCAAGTCACATCGCATGGCTGCCTGCCTACCTCATCGCCGGCCGCTGAACTGGTGCACGACAGGAGAGAGAGCACGCACGCGCACGCACGCATGGCACCATTAAAACAATTATACCCGCGCCCGTATGCTGATTGCTGACATCTTCAGTTGAAACGTCTTACCGGCCAGATCACTGTGTGGACAGGGAACCGACGCTGCCATGGACAGCAGAGAGAAATATATAAATAAAGGCAGATTTACTCCGTCGTTAATCAGCATGTAGTAAACTTTTTGTACACGTACTTAAAGCTAGAGAGGGACGGCTTTATTACATAATCGCACGTACCGATTTCTTTTATGCGAGCCGTGACAAGACGGTTCGCACTTTCGAGGGTGAAGAGAAATGCGTTTCTGATCTAGTTTTAAACTCAATCATTCTATGCTCTGATTGTTTTCAGACTCAATCACACTGCAGGCGCCGGACAAAACTAGTCGATCTTCTGCATGTTCGTTAGAAAAACATATATATATACTATACTCTTTCACTCCCTTTATGTATGTCGCCTGAAATCGGTGTCCTGTGGAGGGAAACACGGTTTTCTAGAGACGTACGTTTAAGGACAGAGGGAGTAGTATATCTCAAAAGTTTGCGTCAGAGAGTGGGGTTAGGGAAGATAGTGGTGACCTTTGGATCCCCGAAACCTTGAGATCAAGGTATATGCTAATAGGAGGAATATAATTATTGATTTACCCCGTACAAGATCGATCTCCGGAATCTGGTTTCATGTGCTATTGGAAACAGATTTTTTTGTCGGTTGCACGCAAGGATCTAGGAGAATCTTGAACGCTCAATTACACAAGCAGCTTGGGATCCGTTCATCAGGGCCCTAGCTAACTAAAACCGACAGCCAGATCTCACAATGTATCTGCTTTAATAATAATAAGTAATGAGTCACCTCTACAAATATACATGCACGTATTGTCAATTATGCTACACCGAAATACTAAGGGCATATTTTGTTTTACACACTCGTCGCATGCATAAAGACAAAACTGTCGCTAAATGACCGACAAATAAAATGTAAAGCGACACAACAGAGATGAAAAACCAAAACAACAACCTCTGCTTATGGGTGGCAGCGTATGTAGGCGTGGTATTGTGGTTTGAAACCAAACAAGCCTAAGTTAGTACATTTCAAGATTCACGAGTCACCACATGTGCTCACTATCATTGACTACACCTGGTCACCCATCACAAAAACCTGAAAAATGACACCCAAAATTATCAAATAATGTAGATAGATTAAAAAACATAGAGTAGTTTTGTCGAAAAAATAAATTGGGGCGTGGTTAGACAATTTCATGCAAAAGAAAACCTAGATAGGCGACCTATGGCGCTAGCTTTTGTAAAAGTCAATCTCTTTGACCAAGCCTCCCTCATATCTATGTTTAATTCTAGCTCCTCCATTGTTGATGTGGACCTAACTTGGGATCCTTCATCTCATTTTTTACCATTCCCTTTACATCTTGTTCTTGATTCACTCTCATTAATCCTTTATACGCGATCGGATAAGGTAGGGTCTTGTTTGGTTGCCGAGTCACGGGCTACACATGCATGGAGGGGTTTCCGAATATGCTACAAACGGGCTAGACACCCCATTAATGGCGTAAAAAGAACGCATCACAAGAAGAAATATGTCATAAAAGGGCAGTGCGGGCGGCTAGTGCAACAACAACTATGGTTGGGTGGCGGTGGCGCGTCGCGGCGAGAGGCACACGGCGGCGGCGCTACGGCTGGGGCGAAACTAACGTGAAAAAATAGGAAAGAGTTTTCGGTCTTTATATTACTGCTTCGCCGGTTACATACTTTCAAAAAAAGCCTCAAGCAACTCATGTAGATCTTTATAGGGATTTAGATTTTCTTTCCTAATTTAACGACTCTTTCCCCAAACTAAGACCCTACATGGTAATTGGTGATGATGATGGTGGAACTAGCGGGGCCGCGCCTTTCCTCATCTCGCGTAGCTAAAGCATGCCATGGAGCTGTTTGGCGTGGCGAAACGTGTGGACGGCGCCCACCTTGGGAGCTAGTTGGCCCATTTGCTCTGCCGAGATGAGTCCGGCTCTTTTTGCTTTTTAACCTTTTTGAAAGTTTTCACAAATCGCCCTTTTTAGATTCATTCCAAAATGGACCTTTTTTCGAAACACCACCACGGCCAGGTATAACGTCTCGTATACGACCCATGGCGCGAGGAGTTAACGGTTTGGTAAATAGCGTGCCATCATAAATTTTACATTTACCCCTCGGCCGTGATCCACGCCTGAAAGTAAATGCAAAAGTTGCACGCTTTTTTTTTGCTTCTCTTCAGGGTTTTGCAAAATGAACAAGTAGAATTATTCTATTTCGCCTTCGTTTACACAGCAGCGGTCAGGTTGGATAGCGCACGCGAGCTGTGTATGTAAAGCAACGTCTAGGTTCGATTCCGAAGCTCCTCTTTTTTTTTTTTTTTTTTTTTGGCTAATAAGCAATATAGCCCAAGACCTTAAATTGAAAAAAAAAAACTTAATTTTGCTGCACGCTTAAATGTTGTTCATTCCAAAATGTTGTATATTATCTAAATCTAAATTCACCTTATGTAAGTGCATTTATTTATATTTCTTTTGTAATTGCTTATAAAATACTTCCTCCATCCTAAATTGTAAATTGTTTTACTTTTTGATACAAAGTTGGACCATTCGCCTTATTCAAAAATTTATTTCAAATATCACTTTCTTTTATGTCGTGGTTTGCTTAGTAATAACCGGTTTAAGAGGAACTTAAATTTGACTATTATGTATAAATGTTTTGAATAAAAAAGTGGCCAAAGTTGGTGTCAAAATCAAATAACTTACTTTTGGGATGTGATAATTACTACCAAAATGCTTTATTTGTTATATTGCTTTATAAAAATAAAAATAATATTTCTTGTACTTGCTTATAAAGTAGTTGTTATAATTGCTAATAAAATACTTTAATTGCTATATTGCTTATTAAAATAAAAAATACAAAAATGAACACAACTTGGGTTTTGAACCCGGGCCGCTGAAGCTACGCGCTACCAGCCTCACGTGAGCTAAATCCAACTAGACCATACAGCAGTGTTGACACAGCTGCGAATTTGTAATAATAAAGTTTACTTTGCTGCTGTTCCAAAACGCGTGAAGAGAAGGCAGTGAGAAATTTCTACGTTTACACCCATGAAACGCGATCATGAGCGCCGAGCTGCGGCGCCGCGGATCTATGGCCGCGATAAATGCAAAATTTTCTGGCTAAGACGCCGCTTTACCGCACCCATTAACCTGCGGCGCCGCGGAGTACGTAGCCGCGAGCGTCTCTCGGCGCCCGTGGCCGGTGGCTGCCTAGGTCCATTTTTGGAATGAATCTAAAAGAGGGTGTATTTGTAGAAAACTTCTCGAGGACTAGCAGACGGTCGATGAGTACTGTCCGTGTTGGGCGTGAGTGACAAAACATAGTTTATAGTTTATTGTCAGGTAACTACACACTGCAAAAAGAAGTTTTTACAATAACCAATAAGGCTGTTTTTCTAAACTAAGTGATATATATCATCTAAAACTCTAAAAGCCAATCATGGCCCTACCTATCATAGTTTTTTTTTACTAGCCAACCAGCAGGAGCACTACTGTATCATCATTTTAAGTAAAAGAGTTTTTACAATAACCAATTTATATACGAACTCAGGTTGTTGCCCATACCCCCATCCTAGTTGAATGTTGGATCATGATCTGAGACCACATAATCGCCCTGAAAATCGCTCTGAGAACACAGTATGGTGCCTCGTGGACCTCGTGCATCGTTTACCTTTCCATTCAGGTCTTGATGCATGCACCTACTCGTCCACCGTCTCGATCCCTTTACTTCCATGAGGTCGGGCAGGCCGCTGATCATATGAGTTTTTCTGGGTAGCCAGCCACATACTCCGTGTTATAGCGTTTACTGTCTGTTTTTTTTGACCAACCTAATTAAGCTCCCCACCCTACTCGGCCGTTTCAGAAAAAGCGCGCTCTCACAAGGCGGGAGGAAACCATTCGTCAGGATTAATCATGAAAACCCTGACTGAAAAGCCATACGGCATCGCGCAAGCACAAGAAAGAAAGAAAATTTACAGACGCTGAACACATGCGCTTTTGGCTGATCACGCCTCCAGGGAGGTGGATGGCGCGCTGAAAGCATGCCACCAGCCGTCGCCGCCGTTGTAGCACGCAGAGCTTTGCGGCAGAGCTTTCGCTCGCAGTCTTGCATATCCAAGGAGTTGAGCCGGAGTGGCTCTGGAGAGGTTCTTCGCTGGCGCTTTCAAGAAGGAAGTATTTATGCGTCGCACTGCCACGGGCAGGCATCCCGGGCTAAGCTTTACGCGAACTCCCAAGGTGGTAGGAGTCATCCAGCCGCTTGCGCACGCCCGCAGCTGCTGCCGTGCATGCCACCAACACCCGAGGCGAGGTGCGCGCGCTCTCGACCCGCCCATGAGGCCGCTGCGCTGATCTCACCAACGGCGGACGACGCGACGGCTACACACCGATGGCCACGCCACAGCGCCGCGGACGCCGGTCTCGCTTCGAGGACATGATGAGGCGCGGCGACCGACGGCGCCGGGCCGCCGCAGCACGCCGCGCGAAGCCCGTGGTCAGCTTCTCGCGACGACGCGAAGGCGTATACGATCGACACCGCCGCCGCGCGCCACACGCGTCAGCTGGACCCGCCGACGGTTTCTACGCAAGGACGGCGGCGAGTCGCGCATCGATTGCCTCGACCACCGCCACGTACACGCCGCGGAGCTATCGCTGGCGCCCGCTGACGATGGGGAGAGCGCTGAACCGATACAGCCACGGGCCGGGCGCAGCTCCCCTGCAGTCGTAGTGCTGCGCGGTCGCCCGCGCTAGCGGGAAGCGAAGGCTGCGCCAATGACATTCGGGCCATTGAACTGCGCGAAGACGCTTTCGCGAAAGACTAACCGCAAATGTAACAACCTATGCCTCAACCTCGGGCAAGATAACAACGCCGTACCGCAGCGTAGTAGCAAAGCCGGAAGGTCACGGAGCTCGGGTTGCTTCTTCGCCGGCTACGCGAAGAGCCACCACGCGTGGCAAGGGAAGGAGCGCCGAGTGATCAGCAGCTGGCTGAGCACGCGGCACGGGCGAAAGCAAAGCACCCATCCACGCGACGCCGCGGCGCTGCACGAAAGGGGGAGGGATGGACGCCCGACGCAGTGAAGGCCGGAGGAGAAGGAAGGCGGCGAGCTGCGAGGGGTGCGCCGCGCGAAGATGCAAAGGAGGGCGGCGCGGCGGGCTCGTCCACGCCGCGCCGCCATGGGGGTAGCTGTGCCACGGAGAAGAAGGGCTCGACCCGCAGAGCATCCATCCGCAGCGCGATCGCCATGCGCTCGATCCGTACTCAGAGAGCCATGGATCCGCGCGCTACGCCACGCAGTTCGCCCGGCCCAGCTCACGCAGCTGGGAAGGGGTGGAGGAGGGCTCGGAGAGGGCCGAAGCTGGGCGCACGGGCTGCAAAGAGCCCTCGCCGCGCCACGTAGCCAATGAGCTCAGCTGCCCGCCACGCGCTGCAAGCCGGCTGCGCGCAGGGACGGCTGAGGCGGAAGGTGAAGAGCCGCGGCGGCGGCGGAGGAGGAGATCCACCGAGAGTGCGCCCCTTAGGGGAAGCGATCGCGCCTGCCGGTCGCCGAAGTCTCGGCTAGAGCGAAACTTTACCGCCTCGCGGTCATGACATATCGTGTGGTACGATGAAAATTTATGACATGATGGAATATAATAACGTACTTATTTGGTAGCTGCTTCATAAATAAATATTGATGTGTATAATCCTATTAAACTCAAAATGATATGAGTCGTATTAAAATTGAAGGTTTTTGTTTTAGGACGAGAGTGAGTATTTGGTAATGATCTCGCCGGGGATTTCTAGCTGCATATAAATCACGGAGTATTATTCTAGAGAAAAAGGCAATGATCGAATTTTACCTTTGGCATTAATATCGTACATATATTGTTCGTGCCATAGAGATTAGACGTACTAGCTACTCACCTGCTGTACTGAGGAGATCGAAGTAACAGCCAGATAGCGAGAGAGACGGTCCTTTGTCCTTGGTCGCGTTTTGTCATGTTCGCCTCAGCAAGCTACACAGTAAAACATCAACTTTCTCTTTCAAAGAGAATGCATGCGTGGGGAATTAAATTTACTCTCTCGTCAAGGAATCGACGCGGCTATCGAGGACATGACGCGAGCGTCGCGAACTTACAGATTTGCGTTTAATATAGTGATCCATGTGCTAGGCAGGCAGTAGATATTAAAAGATCTCTAACTTTGGCTTTGAGATAATTGATAACACTTTAGAACTAATACTCTATGCTAACTTGCTAGCGTTTTATTAGTTGGAGATTGGTCAAGCTTCAAATTTACACTAAGAAGAAACATGTATTGATCTTACCACATTTGCATCGCATCTCTTTTACGAGCAGACACCAAAGAAAGAGCGAAAATTGCAAAGAAAGTGCACAGAAACTCATGTTCATCTTCACAAAACCTTCGCTATTCGTCAGCCGGCGTACTTACGCCGCATTGCGTAGCAGCCCACGCGAGAATCGTTGCGTCACAGCCGAAGCCACCCTTATCGTCGTAGGCCACGAGCCAATCTCCAGCCAAGGTGGAGGTCAGCATGAGGAGCTTTGACTTTGTACGTCAATCGGCCCGGCAATAATCGCCTCCCACCCCATCGGCCAGCTCCTGCGCACGCGGCGCATCGCGCCGACTCGCGCGCCGCAACGAGCAATGCTCGTACTGCGCAAAAGATCATCTTCCTTGAGATTAACAGGTCAACAACATCATCATCACGAAGAAGGTGAGCGATGCACCACACTCGACTCGGACGAGCGGTCGCTCCTCCGCTGGCGTCGGAGTAGCGTCGCCACCCGAGAAACTGGGAAGAAGATGAGAGTATTCCACCGCTACGCCGCCGCCTTTCCACAACGCTCGCCGCCGCCGGGGAAAAACAAACGCGGAGGAGCCACGCCCTCCCAAGCAGTAAAAACCTTAACTCCACCGGTCGATCGATCGGGCACAAGCAAAACCCCAGTAGTGTAACCTAGTGGACTCCTACTCAATACCCTACCAAGACACAAGACTGCTTGAAGAGACGCCACCACCGGGCTACAGGTCGAGGCTTAGGAACGGGGCCGCAAACGGGTGGTGGCGTGGCGGCGGGCGCCGCGCCTTTTCCTCTTTCAGCGAGAGGACGGCGCGCTGGGCCACTTTTAGTGACATGTGTGCTTTGGTCAAGCCAAGGTTTGTGCACTGGTCGGGCGATGGAAGTGACCGCAAGTGATCCAAAAGGTGATCAAGTGCTAAACTTGGAGTGGTTCGAGGATCAAATGGGCTCAAGGCAAAGGTATAACCTTTAGGGTCATTTGATTTTACCAGACACAATTCATAGAGGGGAATTGATTTAAGATCATCTACTGAAGAAATTATTATATAAAGAGGGGAAAAACCGCTGCATATATCGATCCCTCGTGCTATCTAGGTTCAAAATCATATGCATGCATTCTAACCTAGAGAGCTAACCGCTCTTGGTGAAAATTATTTTCAAATTGCTAACACTACGTGCTTGAGATGTGCTCTTCGACGTGTTGGCGACATGGAACAAGTGGCGAAGTTGGAAAGAAGCAAAAAGACGGCGGCAGCGGCGATGAAGTGGAACTTCAAAGGCTACGATCGGATCTTCGCTACTGACGATAGGACTATGCCGGCTCCCATGCGCGCATGGTGACGATGTGCGCGACTGAAAAACGCTCGGCGTAGGGCGTCGACGCGCAGCGGGCGGCGCGTGCTGGCCGTAGCGGCGTCCGCTGTAGGGTCCGCAGTGACACCCTCTCGCAATAGCGTCCGGCAGACGCGGGGCCAGCGTCGCAGCGTGTATGCGTTATCTGCCGTTCGCTTGAACTTCAGCGATTGCGGGATTCATGGCACCCCTCTTGTGGCGCGAGCGGCCGGGCTCGGCCTCAGAACATGTTTCAAAGATCCGGCCAAGGCCAGAAAGCTTTCACTTCGCTTTGAAGTGGGGTTTTCCCCCACCTCTATATATACTTCAGTGGCCGCCATTGCTCCTCCTTGGACATTTCACACATCCTAACATTCTTGAGTGAGCAAACTCCCACCTCTCACCCTTTTGTGAGAGCATTCTGAGAGTTGAGGTGATTCAAGTCGCTGCATTGATCTTTGCATCTAGAGGCATTTGGGGTGTTGGCAGGCCAGTTTTTTCTTGTTGCTCTTAGAGCACCACTCATAGCCATTTGACTGGTGGTGATTGGTGGGCGTTACTGGGAAGAAAAGGAGATTGTTCTTGCCCACTTCGGATTGATTTGTAAGAGGTTTGGTGCATCCTCGCTCTGAGTGACCAATTGCAACCTCAATACATTGCCTATATCTTTGGAGTACCCCTCATTTGCTTGGGTGCAAGTAGCCTTGTGATTGGCTAGAGTGAGCTCACCTTGCCCCACCACGTGAGACTGATGCACAACGGAGAGCTTGAGGGTGCTCCAAGTGAACCGGGGAGAAAAATCTTCCCTCTCTCTTGTGTGATTGTTGTCTCGGTGATTGGCTACATATTGTTATATAGTGTGTTATCATCTCCTAGTGATTGGGTGACTTGCCTCGACACGTCAGTATAATCCTTCCATCCTACCTTGCATTACCAGTTGATTGGTATTGTGCTTGTGTGGCTTGTTTAGCTTTTGCTGGGCTGTTTAGTGTAATCTAGTTTGTTCACCTAGAGCATCTTAGTGACATAGCTTTTGGTGATCTAGAGACCATAGCAACTAGATTTGGTGATAGGAGGTTTGCCGAATGGTGAAATAGAGCAAACACATTTCGCTTTGTTATTTACTAACAAGTTGCTCAGTGAATTTGTAGATTTTTTTATTAGGGGTTTATTCACACCCCCCCCTCTCTCTCCTAGAAGGCTGGCAGGGATGTCATAGCCCGATGTCGAAGGGGCGAGGGAAAGAAGATGTGCGCTCGTCGGTTGGAGTCAAGCAAAGGAGAGATAACATATGAGTAGTAGTAAAGACCAAACACGAATAAATTGGATGGGAGAAAGTAGAGGGCCAATAAACATGGGTGGGAGGGGTAGTGAGAGGATGTGCCGTAGTGGTGTTTTTATCCCCACTACCCAATGTGAGGAGCAAGTCTAGGACACGGAGGAGATACTATTGTGTGTTAGGAGTAATTTTACTTGAGGTAGCTCTAGAGTTCAAGGAGAAACAAATCGTCGGGAAGCCCGGAGTAGTAAAAAAGAAGAAGATATCTTTGCTGGGGCTGCTTGGTTGGCACCTGGCCGGCCACGCCCGGTGTCGCGGCGGCGCTCTACTGTGATCGATTGGCCGCCACCCACGGCTTAATTTGCTCTGTGGCGGGCGGGCGCCGTGGCGAAAGCAGGCAGCAACGCCTGCCAAATCCAAAACACGCCCCACTCTGTTCTGCTCTCCCCTTTACCGCGCACAAAGTGGCATTCGGTAGTATGATTACGCCACCCCTACCGGCGTCTTGTCTGGTGACGTGGATGCAACGTTTCCTGCGCAGACTGGTCGAGGTGCCTATTTGTTTGCGTTTTCCCCCAAGTGTTTGGTGGCCTTTGGATGAATGAGTTTAAGCAAGACTAAGCAGCACACCGACACCTACTCCTCCGGAATACGGAGTATGAAGCGAGACTATGGATGCACAGTAAACTGACAAAGTGTAGTGGCTCTTGAAGGTTGGCCGTGTTGTCCAAGTCCAACGGACGAATCTGCGGCCGGTCCGTTGGCCGCCTCTCTCGAGTCGAGCACGTCGATCTTGCTGTAGCCATGCAGTTGTGCTGACAGTGTCGGCGATCTGCGATCGAGACACGTACGGAGTACTCCCTACTGTACCGTACAGCAGCATATACTGCTGCCGCTGTGCAGAATCGCGGCATCTCAGACAAAACACACAGATGTCGTTAGCTCGCAAACAAACACCAAACAGTGAGTCCAGACGGGGGCACGGGGCAAGGCATACGCCTTGCGTGGTGCGGACCGTGCGTCGCAGCAGGCAAAATGGGCAGAATTTTAAGGTCTCTCCTGGGTCATAGAACAGTCGAGTCAATCATCATTCATCGTATCGTGGTACGAAAGAGAGTTCAGTACTACCGCCACCGCCAGTACACCTGATAGATTGGAGGCGAATGGTGCAGAGTGCAAATGTTTTTCTCTTGTAGCCCCAGCAGGTACAAGTAGAGTGATGCTGCCGGTATCACTAATCAATATTGTAATCTTGAACATTCCCTTGCATTGCATTTGCATCGCAAAGGCCAGCCAGCCAGCAGGGTAAGCCAAAGGTTCAATGCACCATGTGACGCGAGCAACAGCAAAGGCTTTCTTCGTCAGGAACAGAACAGACTCAACCAAATCCTGCTGGCGGCGTCGCTTTCCCGTCACATGTTTCGGGCCTGCAAATCTGTGTGTGTGCGCTAACGACGAAGGGTCGTTGAAAACTTGCAATGCGATTAGTTTCGTGTCCTTGTTGTTCTGGTGGTGCCATGGACGAAGCCCTCTCTCTTCTCAGTCCTTGTTCTTGCAGGCGTTGCTTTCTCTGTACTACCGCTTATTAGTTTCAATGCTTATGTGCTCTTCTCCGAAGAAATAGTCTGGAGGAGCGACGAAGTAGAGGTGGTAGCTGGTAGTTTCAGCTGTTAAATTGGCACGGTACCCAGCTTTCTTAGTCCTCGTTATTCGTTAATACATTCTGACCTTGTGGGTCCCGCTAATAAGGCAGGGGCTTTGTCTGTCTCATTCTATGACACTCTAGCTTGGAGTATTTGTATTTTGTTTTGGGATCCAGATCCAGCAGCTAGCGTTCGTCATGATCCTTGTGTAATGGAGTATCAGCTGGATGGCCTGGATTCAGTAAGAATAAAGATTCCTGAATGAATCCAATAAAAAAAAACGGCTGGTGAGGTGAGAGACTTTACTAGAGGCCACATTGGACGTGCCGTCGTCCCGAGATGAATATACATGGTCGTGTGACGATGTCCTCTCGATCGATCGTCATTGCATATCTATCAGGGTGAAAGGTGGGGACACCCTGAAGTAGGCCTGCATGGCGTGTTAGCAAAGCATTTTAATGTACACTGGACTGGCTGGGCCCAATAATGATGCAGCAATGAGCTCCGAGAATAGATAAGAGAGGAATCCTCTTTGGTGGCTGCAAGATGTACATGGGGAAAGGGTGCCACGGCAAGCACCAAGCAAGCAGCAACTGGGGGATGGTAGATAAGATAAACAAGCGTGCCATTGCATTTGCACTTGGTCGTTGGATCAGCTTGGGGGCTTTGCCTCCTGCGCCTGCAGCTTCAGCCGAAGGAAGCCAACGCGATGATGATGGTCACCAGCTGTTCGTTGGAGTTGAGCCGCCGGCTTGCAGCTGCAGGCACTCTGTGCTCTATATCACGAACTACAGCGCGTGCGTGGTGTGAGTGAGCGTCAATTAAGGCTGGCTGCCATTTGATTTTGAGAGAATTGAATTAGATCATGACCCTGAAAAAAGTTTGTTTTAGGAATCTGACCTCTTTTTTAATTTGGGGATTTAGTGTCAAAACAGAAATTTTGTTAGGATTTCTGGCCCACGTGGTTTTGAAAATCATAAGCTAGAGTTTGAGTAAGCTTCGATTTTGGTGAACTAAACTTTGTTGTGCTCCTAAAGATGTCTAGTTTTATTAAAAATATAAACTGATATATTTTTGTAGGAATTATTTATTTTTAACATCAATATATTGGAGTTCTTATTAAAATAAATAATTTTTACAAAATGCTTGATTCATAAAAAACTGGACATCAGGAAACAACAGTTTGGTCGCCAAAGTGGAGTTACCAAATTTTCAAGCGCAAAAGGTCGGAATTAAAGGTTTCGTTTTGAACAATTCAAATTAAAAGAAAGAATTCTAAGATAATTTTTCGGGGCCTCACCCTAGTACGCCTAGTTTTTTTCTCTCTGTTACTACGGTAGCTGGCGAAGCGGCGGCAGACTTTCAAAGTCCAGAGTCGGACCTGTTGACTGTGGAGACACACCGATGGATGTCTCTTTCGCTCCGTGTGGCACCAGAAATTGAAACCACCTGCCTACTTTGAACTACTACTTGAAGTACTTTTTCAAGCCAAACAATTTCTTTCCTCTTGATTAATGATGCACTGCTGGACTTTAACATTTATTTTCCTCACTCAACAAAAAAAGTACAGCAAAAATACTGGTACAGAGACACTGATGATGTTTGACAAAATGATCTGGCCCAGACTTTGCCTCCACAAATTAATCTGGAAATCAAACCTGCTGTCAGCTCATATTGAAGCTGAAACGCCCTTGAGATGAGGAAACCTAGACGAGGATTGATAATTGTATGAGCACGCAGCACACGGCCTGCCTGCCGCCGGATGCAAAAATCTTTTGGAGATCCAGCCGGTTACATCAGGGCGCGCGTTTTTCTTTTCAGCTTTAAAGCCAGTCGAGGTGGCGATAAGGATGGCCGGCCTGCTGCCTTTGAACGCGGGGCTAGTGGTGATCTCTACACGCTATCCCTGCCATTGTTGATGGCTGAAAAAAAAAGAGGATCGGGTCTCTGATCATTTTGGGACAGGACACGGAATGATCGTCGATTCACCCGTTCTTGATCATCATCGTCTTTAGACGCATGCTCTACCTGTTGACCGGTACTGCGAGACAATTATTAACTACTATGCAGAACCGACGAGCGCTTTATTTTTTTGTGAAAAAATTGCACCGACGGGGACTGAGATTAAACAAACATTAGCCGAGCTTCATCACCTGGAAACACTGAAAAAAAAAATGAAAAGACGATGATTAGATTAGCGCGTCCGCTGCAGGGACGAGTTGGAGTTGGACGTAGTAAGGAAGGAGCACTTTCTCTCTATAGGGGAGGGAGGGCCCATCCGCATAATCCATATTATATTAAGCTACCCTAGAAATAATGCAGGCGCTTTGATTAGTTTAACTACCTGAAAGCCCATCAACCCGTGCTACCGCACGGGTTAGAATCAAGATAGTTAGAGTTTTCTTTGTTTTATTCTATAATAGAGGAGAGATACTCCATATTCCCTATCAATTGTGATAAACTTGTTTTTTAATTAACTAAATGTTTTTATCTTCACCTAGTTTTTTCCCTTTGCATGTCACCTCTGTTTCACTTTATTATATACCATTTTAGTTGAAACCTCAACACAGATTGAACTATAATTACTTTTCAGTTTAGGCATTTTCTTATATGACATAATGCAAATAATTATTTAATTTTCAATAAAGTTGAAACTCATGCTCTTATAATATCTATAATACTTTTTGTGCTTTCTACAAATAAAATTTTTGTCATAAATTACACTCTTAAGTACTATGATGGCATAAATAGTCATCACTAGATAAGATCAATCTTTGAAGCTTGATTGGGATATAGGATGGGGTAGAGGTGCTAATATCAAGAAGATATGTAAAAATATAATTCCTTTAGTTTTCACGTAAAGGCATTCCATTCCTTATGATAGGTCCTAGAACAAATAAGGTTTCTAAAGTTTGGTTACAAATAGGTGTGGCAACATATAGAAAACTACATAAAATAAGGACCACGATTAATCAATATAAACCTTATTCTCCATCTCTAGTCAAGGTTAAATGGCTTTGTATAATTAGGAAGAAGATAGGGACATACATATATACTACTCTGTTCACAAAAGTGCTCACAAACTATGTGATTAGTTTAATTTATATCTTTCAATAATGAAAATGTATCATAATCATAACTTCTTGTTAAATTAACAGCATTCTACAAATCATGCAAATCCAAGATATATATCTGAATAGAATTTTTATTTTTGACATTTATTTTGACGTATTTTCTCAAGCATGAACATCCAAAAGCAGCACAGAACATCATTCTGGCACTTGAGTTGAGCAGTTTTTATTTTGTAGTAGAAACATCACACTTGATGGATATAAACACAGAAAGCCCGACCAAGTATTTTATCTTGGACTACAATTATAGGATACATTCTAAAATTTACTCATAGATCATTATTTGAAGATCTGTTTGAGTAATACTCATTTTGTATATCTTTGTACCATTATGCAACTTTTCTCACCATCTTGTGAGCACCGTAGAGAATCATCCTCTTTCTCCAATCTTTTTGTCTAATCTAGAATGAAAATGTTTATGTTTGGAGATCCATTAAATAGGTTCTTGGACCAAGTACATCAAACAAAATCTCCATTCCTATAAGTGGAAAAATATAAAGAGTCTCTAGGAGTAGCTCTATGACCGGATATTTGGATGGTCATATGCATGTAATCAGTAAAACAATAATTCGCAACAAATTATTACTTTTTGTTTTCTTATAAAAATCTTGGGTCCCATATCCTACCATGTCCCTTATCGATAGAGAAAATAACACAACAAATAATAGTCATATTTTTTTCTGTAATTTATAAAGTATTTAATTATTTCATATTCTTTCATGTTTGCCCTTTGTAAAAGTAGGATTGTTATATCAAGAATCGACCAAATTTAATCCCTCATATCCCTCACACAAGTATTTTAACTAATTCATTTTAACTTCATTTTGTTATAATTTTAACTGCATGTTTTTAATGACCACATGTTTTTTTGTGAAACTTCATTTAAACTAATTCATCTTGTTACAATTTTAAGCAACAAATAAAAAATAGAATTGTTAGATCTCACCATCAAGAGGCCTTCTAAATTAAACTTAACCACCATTTAGTGACTCATTTTTGTTCTCTAAGTTCCCCTGTGAAAATAGTATAAAGATTGGCTAATATATCCCTGCAGTCACAAATCGAGAGCAGGACATAAAGGAAGACTTGACTGCTAGCTGCGGTTGTCTGGAAAGGCGAGGGCAGAGGACCAGCGACTTCCCAGCGTTGCGAAGCGGCGCGAGACCCCGCGGCCGCCGGGCGACTTCGAAGACCATGAGAAGGACGATCGGCGTGGCCAGTGGGGGCTGCCTGTAGCGAGGAATGAGGCGAGCTCGGCCCGAGCCACTGTCGTGTGGCGGAAGGGCGTGAACTCCGGAGTGACAGCGTGCACTGCGTGAGCGTGACATTACAATGGCGATGTTTGCTCATCTGTGAGGTGGCGGGGATGGGGAAGCGGCGGGAGGAAAACAGAGCGGCGAAGCGTTATGCGCCCATCGTGTGCAGGTGGCGATCAGGTAATTTTCACCGACCTGCCTATCCAGCCAAAGCAGCGAGAGAGAGGTGCTTTTACAAAAGCTGCGGCAGGATAGAAAACGCTTTGTAGGCTTTGGGCTACAGGTGGCGGTGCTAACCCGCTTTGGTTGGGCTTTTTTTGGCTTTTTAAGAGGCGGCGCGTAAGCAATAAACACACCCTTAGAGTATCACTAAATATAGTATGTTGATGGAAAAACTATTGGGTGGTGATTTTTTTATACATGTTAAGGCTTAGCTAATTATTAGGGGAATGTTTTGCTTGCAATCTTTGTTCTAGAACTATACTGGACTACTTCTTCCGGTGACCGATCAATGAAACATTTTCTCCATAGGTTCTTTAACCAAAACTATTGTATTTGAATTCTGAACAACCTTAATGGGTCCCCACCTTTCTATTTTCTCGCAAATGTAGAAAATTAAATACTTTTAAGTAATAACAATGTTTTTAGAGAAACATGGATGCATTACCTTAAAGACTGGGATCCTCCTATACTCATTGTGAATCAACCATTATATATCCAAGGCCCAAGCTCTAATCTTTCTACTTCCATTGATCAGGTTTACATCGAATATATCCTGGAAATAAGAAAAATAAGCATAAGACAGGGTTTCCGTATACTCATTGAGAATCAGCTGTTATATATCCTAGGCCCCCCAGCTCTAATCTTTCTACTTCCATCGATCAGGTTTATCGAATATATCCTGAAATAAGAAAAAATAAGCATAAGATAGTAACAGAATATGTTATTAAAAAAACTAAATTTAAAGATAGACGAAGGGTGGCACAAAAATTTCCATGGCCTGGATGATTTTTCTCAGTCAAACGAACCTGCAATTTGCACCATTGCCCATTGTTGCATCTTGGGCATCTTGGATATTGACGTCAAATTGATGCGATGCAACTTTAGATCAAACATGTAATTTCCATAGCAGAAAGCAGTGCGGCTTTGACAAATAAATAAGGAGGCTATCTTGGATGAAAATTGAAGATAATCAACTACCACATGCAATTCATGGAAATTGATTCCTCAGGCCTTCCGAGATGCCACCATGCAAAATACTTATAGGCACATTTATGCAGCCACCAAGGCACATATACCAGCCTATATCTTGCTGGGTTAATCAGCTGCCGAACAACTTGTCTGCAACAAAACCATGTGTCAAATACCCATGCAGTGATATGTATACAAACTCCACTTAGATACATTCACATAAAACTCTCAACATGCAGCTACAAAAGCAGTTTGTTTATAGCAAAATCTGAGCCAAAAAAGCAGATTGGCTCTAGTGCAAACTACCGACGCCAAGGTAATAAAATTACAACACCATCGAAGTAAGCAGAGCAGGGAAGTGTTCGCTTCATGCCATACAATGCGCTTATATGCCAATTCGAGTGCCAATACTTGGCGCACGAAATCGAAACCGCTACATATAGACGTAAACGTGGCAGTTCCGGCAACCCTGGCGCTGCCGCTTCAGCTAATATTTAACTTTCAGGCTGTCCCCGACATGCCCGCCCATCCCTCCGCTTACATGCGAAAAACGGGAAGATGGTCGAGGCGTGGTGTCGGAGTTTGGGATTCGGCGGCGGTAGAGGTGGATTGGCGACGGCGCCGCTGGAAGGGTGGAACGCCGCGACGGGAGGGAAGCGTGAGATGCTGACGATGGGTTAATTAGATTGGTTTTACTGAAAGACACGTAAAAACACCTACACATTGATTTGTACGCGGTTT
Source organism: Hyparrhenia diplandra (assembly GCA_015847255.1). Classification (NCBI taxonomy): domain Eukaryota; kingdom Viridiplantae; phylum Streptophyta; class Magnoliopsida; order Poales; family Poaceae; genus Hyparrhenia; species Hyparrhenia diplandra. The sequence continues at coordinate 115,166 of JADLZK010001492.1, read as the reverse complement.
ATTTTATTTGATCTAATGGCTATTAAAGCATTCGCGACTTTGGATTTTCTCATGATTAAAAATGGCATGCATTGTATTGGTTTATTTTTGTCTTTAATACAGCGAGTGGGTAATTTTCTAGATAACAAAAAGTCTAATGGTCGTGGTGGCTAGACTTTGGATTCAATGGGCGGATATTTCTGATTAACGTGAGAATCTAGCACTTATCTTTTTCATACTTGCGTCGGTGAGAGTGCGTGGAGCCTCGGGTTGGAGCCTTCAATTAGTAATAGTAGATAAGATGCTACTGCAGGTTGCAACTTTGGAGAATATCTAAACGGCAAGCTACTGATGGATTATATATAATGTAATTTTCAAGGTCTTTGAAAGGACACAACCATGTCTGAAGCTGCTGCTGACTACCGCCGAAGTTGCTACAGTGGTAATTTTTCTGTTTTTTCCATATGCTGCGTGAGTAAATCAAAGTTAATCCATCACAATAATTCGTCATACATTATTGTCAAACAGATATAGCGACATGGTGACTCCCTGTTTCTACTCTTAATGTACTAATAACTTTGATTTTTCAAGAAGATGATGTCAAAGATTTGACATAGGGCCTCAACGAAAATTCACAAGATACGTAGTAAATAAAATCGCGCGAAATAAACCAACGTGCCGGCCTTTTTGACTTGGTACTTATATATATTTTAATACGTGTAACATAAACTAAAACCCGCACGTACACACAAGATTGGGCGATGATGCAAAGACGAAGTGTCATTTAACAGAAAGTAAAATATCCAGGCAAAGCAACTGAAGAAACGGTGAACCCACGCCGCGCCGCGCGACATGAGCATGACATGATGAGCGAGACGGCCGGGCGGGGCGGGCGGCTTCAACCAGTAAGCAGTAGACAGCGGCGTGCGACTTCCCCGGGGCCAGGACGAGACAAAAGCACTGGACCGAGTCACCGCAAGCAAGTTACAAGTTGCGTCCTCCTCCTCGCCATCCATCCCTTTCGTCTCATGGTCGAAAAGCAAGGATCAGAACCTTCGTGCAACCATCCTTTCGTTTTCTTTTCTACCGCGGGCAGTCAAGTCGCGAGCTCTCCCTGCCTGTCTGCACCTCGTAAAGGGACGTTGGACGACCCGGCGCCACACCCGCTCAAGTGTATGAACAGCGCTGTAGCTTGTTTTTGTTTTGTTCTTCGTTGATACGAACACATAGGCATGACATGTTTCAATGATTTCTTTGTCTCTTGGTTTAACTTTTAAAATGCCACTAAAATTCTATCAACATATTGGACAGTTTTGATATGGCGGGTAGAACCGAATCAGATCCATTGAGTTTCGAGGCAATGTTTTCGAGGCGAAATCAAGGTGAGATATCAATTTGATATATCTACGAGATCACTAAGGCTTCAAATTTCTTTGGTAAGCTACTGCACCTGAAAAGTAGCAGTGTCCAGCGTTAAACTGCACTCAAATGCAAAAGGCGTATTTCGGAACGATGAAATGTAGGTACTGTGTATATACGATATTTGTATCAATACAATACTTGCGAGTACATGTTTAATGCGTCGAGGCGGCGAATCTTTTTGGAGCTGGATTGGTCTGACTAAATGTTCTACAGGAAATCATTGACGAAAGTCTTCTACCAAAGTCTTCACGAGGTTCTGGTCTGAGTTGTAACAATCTTTTACAATACAATTTTTAGCCGTCACAAGCAGGCTAGTATCCGAGATTACCTGATCGGGGATTTCCAGGTTACGCCAATATCAGCTCAGGCACGACAAAGATTGCTGGTGATTGTGTGCTCACACCGCCCCGCATCCGAGCGCTGCTGTCTCTGTTCTCGTCCTGGGGCCTGTCCAGCTCTCCCCGGCTCAGCTCTCCCCGGTGGCCCTGAATTTTAGGAATATAGCTGGAGGCTCACTCCACGCAAATGGACAAAGGCGTCGCTGACGCACGCATAGACGCATGACGGGTTTTTGGCCCTTCTGTCAGCCATTGCCCAGCGGTAATGGACTGTGTTACTGCTCGCGCGTTCCGTGATCATCTACAGTCTGCAGGTACGTACGGTACGTTGAACTGGAACGCGTGCGTGGTGGTCCGTCGTGGGAGGTGGGGCGAGATGCACAGGCTCTCTGCAGCGCGAACGGTGCATTGCCGACGACCGACCCGGCAGCGGCAGCTGCAGAACAGTAGTGTGTGGAGTACGGGGAAACGAGCGGACACCCGGCGCGCCACGCCACACGCGCCCGCCGAGGTCAACCACGCGAAATGCCAATTCCTCTCGGCAACAGAGGCGGCGAGCCGTTGAGAGCGATCGAATCGCGCGGTGAGGGCAGAGCAGAGCGGCAGCAGAGCACAAGACGCGATGGATCGATCCATTCCCGGCCCCGCGGGTCCGCAAACTTTCGCGTCACCTCCCTTGGCCTGGCGCTTTATATAGCCAGCGCCTCCGTCCACGCATCGCCACCGCGCCATATCTGCAGCCAAGAGAAGAAGCACATCCCCACCTTCCCCCTTTCACCACCACCACCGCAAGCCAAGAGGAACTCCGACCGAGGGGCAGGCATAACCAAGGGGAGAAGCCAGCAGAATCGGACAAGCGCGCGCGCTGGCCCCCAAGCATGGGTTTCCCGGTGGGCTACTCAGGGCTGGTGCTCCCGAAGCAGCTTCTCACCTCTCACTGCTGGAATCCCGCCGCCGCCTCCTCTGGGCGTTTGACCGTGGGCCTCGGCGACCTGCTGGATCGGGGACGACCACCCGCACCGGCGCTGCTGCGGCCACCACCACCACCGGCGGCGACGCGCAGGTGGGACCACCACAGCGCGCATCAGGCGGCCGCGGCGATGCTGATGCACCGCCGGCCGGAGTTCGGACGGTGCCGGCGATGGTCATCGAGGAGGTCTCCCCGTGGTGCGGTTGCCGACGGCTGGGGCGTCGCCGTGCGTCGGCGGCGGACTGCCCGTGTGCCTCAGCGGCATCGGGGGCCGCGACGAGGTCAGCGGCTCAGCAACTGCCGCCGACGTCTTCCACCGGGCCTGCCTCGACCGCTGGATGGAGCGACCAGCGCACTGCCCGCTTTGCCGCGCGCCGCTAATCCCGGACGAGATGGCCGGCGCGCTCTGGAGCCGCCCGCCGCGGGCGTCCCCGACGCCTCGGATTCGACTTCTCCTACTTCGGCGCGACGCTGACGCCTGTGCCTCCGCACCCCACCGACGCTGCTGCGGCTGCACGTTGCTGCTCACCGGCCTCGGCGGATACCAGTGAGCTGCTGCCCGCTTCGTTCTTCCACTGTGCGGAGAATGCGCGGCCGCCGCGAGCGTCTCCCAATCCAGGACGGAAGCCGCAGCCGCCGAGACAGCGAAACCAACCGAGGAGGAGGTGAGAGGCTTTCCTCCAATTGTACATAGGCAAAATAATTAAAGCGGCCACCCCAAAAAAAAGGCTGGGAGATTAGATTCCTCTTGTGCATACGTAGATTCCGTCTTCCAAGTTTGTGGAGTTGTGGTCTTTCCGCGGATTGATTAATTTTTGTTCATGAGATGATGAGCTATGTTCACGTGTCGATGCAAGATTTGGGCCCAACTTTTGTCCTGCCATGCCATGCCATGCCCTGCCATGCCATGCTGCTGGCTGGCTGGCTGGCTGGCTGCTCATACTCAAGTCAGGTCAGGTCACCCCAGCTGCTCGCGTTTTTCGTTTTCTCATCTGGGATGGACGGGGAGGGTCGTCGGGTCTGGTACATCCATCCGTGGACCGGTGGACGGCTCCGTCGTCTGAACCTATCCCTTTCCCGTTTCGGCGGACGGACGGAAGGACCCAAGCGCGCGACGCGATTTTTGCCCCAAAATATATTTGTTTCAACGGGAAAGCGCCAGGGCTCCAGATGTTCGGGTGGATCCAGGGGCACCCATTGCTTGCTGTAACAGCTGCTACAATAATAAGATTCAGTCCGGAGAATCCCAGCGCCCTGGTGCGCTGTTGTCCAAGACAAAATCAGCAACCAATTTTCTGGAACCACCTGGCACCACCGATCCAGTTTCTTGCAGTTTTAGAATGGCGGTGAGTGGCAAACGCTAATCAGACAGCCGAAGGGATGCCGGCAAATCCGCCGAGCCTCTCTGTTCGTTTTACTTGAAAATCCAATCACGTCCGTGTCCACTCCGGGGTGCTCAGGTACGTGTGCACGGTGCACGGTCTTCGTGAGTTCAGACTCTCAGGGAAGTTTCGTGATCCTTATATTCGTGGCGGGTTGAGGCGGGTACCGATAAGACGGGAAGGAAACTCTGAGGCCGTGCTCCTAGAGGCAGCCAGCGGCCTGCCTACGCCTAGCCTATTACAGGCAGCTCAGGTGTGGCCGCCGGCCGGCTGCCTCCGTACAGCGACCAAACGCCGAGGTAAAAGCGCACCTCCCCAACCATAATCTGCGTGTGTGTTTGTTGTTGATAAAAAGAAGAACCATCCGGCGATCGGTGACATAGTACTAATCTGCAGCAGAAAGGAGTGACAAATAAATTATTCAGCCTCGCTCTGACGAAAGCGCAGCAGGGCGCACTTGAGTGGCCTCCCATCGCTCCACTGTAGCGTACTTGCCTGGTTGTCCAGGTGCTGAATAAAATTCACGTCATCTGTTTCGGCAGAGTCTCCAAGAAAAAGGCCAGTGATGCCGGTGACCTCGGCTATCGGAGAAGCATTGCAGATGGCTTCCAAATTACGAAAAGTTGGCGCCTGCTATCGAGAGCGGACGGCGAGGGGAAAAGTGGCGAACTTCTCCAGTGCCCGGCGCAAGCATCATGGTCCAGGCGCTCAAACCCGCAGTTTTTAGATGGCACAGTCTAGCCTTTGATGCCTGACACTTTGATGAGGCAGCACGGTCTTGTAGCTTGCATAAGAGAAGTCCTGACAGGTGTAGGCTGCTTCTTCTACCTGTAACGCACGGCCAAGGGATAGCCGATAGAGAACGCCACTCCGTACCCTCTGGTTCTGGCGCACCGAAAGAGAGGAGAGTATCAGCAAAAAGAGTGTGTACGTTAAGCAACGGCGCTTTTTCTTGTTAGGAACGCATTACTCATTTGAGCTTTCCCCTGCACTACACGGACTACTTTGTGTTGTGATGCGAATCTAACCTGCTACTTTTACTCCTAGCTAAGCCAGTAGTTTTGGTTCCAAGTAAAACAAGGCAACAAACAAGGAGCTAAAAAAGGCAGCAGAAATCCTAACACAAAAAAAAAGCTTTGTTCAGAAAAGACAAGAAAGTGAGAAATGTGGGGTCATCAGCGTCCAAAGCAAAGAAAAGCAGTGGGTCATTTAGGCTCGATCGATCCATGCACTGAATGGAACCAAAAACCGAACTCGACGCTTATTGGTAATCGATGGGGAATAATGACACATCAAAAGACCATGAGGGCTCACTCATTATCGTAGTACTACACGCTGGGGGCCGGGCCCGACAGCCAGCTGCTCTCGACGTGCCGTCGCGTTTACGGCTGGCCGCCAGCCGCCGCGACGCATCATCACGACGATTCAGGCCGATCTGGCACACCTGGCGTGCACAGCAGCGGCTAAACAGTGGCTCCAATCCGACCCCGTTTTGTTGGGCGTTGGATCGTACCCATTGTTGCCTGTCGATTTCGCGCAACCAAAGCCAAAACGATAACGACGTCGGCGAAAAGCTAGTACACTATCTTGCAGCGTGGCAACTGGCTGGTTTTGAGAAAAGCTGCCACAATTCCGGAAGAGCTTTTTTTTGCTAATGATATGAACAAGGATCGTATTCTCCAAACACAGTAGGGAAACAAAAAAGAAAATCATCAGTAACGCAATACGCAGCCTCCCGTACCGGTGGTTTCAATTCACTGGATGATGCGTCGTTTTCGCCCGTTGCCGGACGGGCCCCGCGAAGCGACAACGCCAAAAGGCCGTGCCGTAACGCTCACGCTACAGCGGATAAGAATGAGCCAGCCGCTGGACGCCGATCCATGATCCATCCATCGATCGAGGCTCGCCCTCTCCTCGTCTCACCGTGGCCATGGCGTTGCCGTAACGCTCCACCCGTGAAGCGTCGCTGCTTGTAGGCCACGGAAGAAAATGCCAGAGCCCGTGAGATGCACGTGGGGGAAAACAACAACGCTGGTGCCGGAAACGCGTCCCAGACGCACATACACATCGTCCTCATATTTAATTGTATCCGCCAAGAAGTGCACGTGCATTGTAATTGATCATTTTTTGAGAGACATTGTACGGATCTTACCCACGCCGTATGCGCCGATACTGACCTGTTCCAAACTGCTCCAGCAGATTCTGCAGCAACAATAAAAAAAAGGGGTTCAGGTATCAAGGAATGCCCTGCTAGAATCAATACAGCTCTTTCTGGCCTCTTATGTTGCTGGCAGATTTGGAAATTCGTGCTGTCGCCTTGTCTTCCGGAGAAGAACAATTCAAATCCTGCAAACCCCCCGAAGTACTGCTATGCAAGTCTGAAGCTCCTACTTCGTGGCGTGCAAGACGCCTAAGAAACGCCAGCGTCATTGATGAATACGCTGTTCTGGTGACATGGGGTCCTCTACCTCCGATCCAATGTGTAATTTACGCAATTCATGTCTTGTATTCCCAAAACGGCTACCTTGTAAATCAAAAGACGACGCCATCAATCAATCTTCTGAAGTGTAGCCTCAACAAATACATGTACCTTGGATCAGTTTCGTTTGGTCTAAGCAAGTCGCACAGCCCACAGTTGATTTGACACTTGGGGACTGACTATTCCATGATGAGGAAGCGAATCAGGTGCAACAGATTTGGGTTTCATTCATTCATTCATCCACAATCGTCTCGCGGGTCGCAGGTCCACTACCGTTTTTGGCGGATCTTTGGGAAATGGAGGATTAACGATACGGCCTGACAAATGAAAGATCTGCCGGGCCCTCGGTATCCACCACATAGACGGCAGCATCGCCAGGGACCTGATGGTGGTGTGTTGCGGAGCGCCTGGCCTGCAGTGCACCAGCACCACCTGCACGAGATACATGACTATGATGATGGGCATTATATACGGTTCCCGGGACGTGCAACCGCAATATCAAGGCGAAATGGGATCTCGTAGCGTCGCTAGAAACATCAGCGGGCTTTATAAGGGATGCGTCAGATGGCACTGCCGGACAGCTACAGAACGATGTGTAGCGTGTGACCACAAGACCACCAGATTGTCGGTTAGAAATGATAAATGAATCAGATCCTCAACCATTTCTCGAAAAATACTACTGGTATTTGTGTACTGGAGGACGGAGCTTGCCGTAGAAAATGGAATTTTGTGCTTTGTAGTCTATGTGTGTCTAAAGATTATCGAAGCTATGTGTTCAGGAATGTGATCAAACCGTTTTTGCATGTCGTATTGTATGTCTTATTTTGGAATTTCATTTTCTTGAGTAAATGCCCAGTCCCTTTTTTGATTGTAACATGTGAGTGTGCTATACAGATTTGCTAGTATGTATGTACATGCGCGAAATAAGATTTTTAAAGTTTTCTCTCTGTTCTGTTTTTTTCTTTTTTTTACTTGGGAAGAATATACGTAAGAATAAGTTTTTTTGCTTTAGCAAGCCCGTCGTTTCTTTGAGGCCGATACTTATTTGGGCCGAGTTTACCTATGGACCAAAATAGGAAAATGACGAGATTGACACAGCTGTGGCCCATCAAGGCCACTAAGCCGCAGATCGGTCGCAAACGGACTCCTGACATATCCAGGCCTTTGAGAAGAAACAAACTGCATCACGCAGCAGCTGGGCTCCAAACTTTTATCGACAAGCGCGGGCCTTATTGGTGGCCCAAGATTTTGTAATGATATGGGTTAGGAAAAGTCAGTTCTTCAACTATCACGAAAAGATTCCACTTTTCCTCCCGGTCCAAAACCCGGACAAATCACCTCCCTCAACTTTTCAAACCAAATACCGCAAATTACCCTCCCTCGTTTGCGGTTTTGAAGTTTTGCTCAGTGATAACCGCAGTTTTGCTACCCAATTTTAAAGGCTGCTACAAAGGATGTTGACTTTGTTTTTCCTTTTTTCAAAAAAAAAAAATCCGGTTGAATGCTTGAAAAATCATAGTAAATCATAGAAAAATCATAAAATAAAAATTCTAATTTTGTTGGACTCCACATGATTAGATCTACCGCAGTGAATATATAATATGATATACTTTTTAGTATAAAAGTTTTTTGCTCACGAAGGTTTTGTCTTTTCTTTTTTATTTATTTGGCTGAATCTTTTTGAAAAATAATAGTAAATCATAGAAAATTCATAGAAAATCAATTTTGTTAAGGGCTTCCACATGAGTAGATCTACACATTGAAATATATGTATATGGTATGCTTTAGTCCAACAAAATAATTTTTGTAGATCTACAGCAAAATTTTGTACTAAAAAAAGCATACCATATTATATATTCACTGTGTAGACATGCGCATGTGGAGTCTAACAAAATTATATTTTTTTCTATTTTATATATTTTTTTCTGTGATTTACTATAATTTTTAAAAGATTCAAATAAATAAATATAAAAGAAAAAAAGACAAAACCTTCTTGAGTAGAAAAAACTTTGTACTAAAGCATATCATATTATATATTCAATGTGTAGGTCTAATCATGTGGAGTCCAACAAAATTGGATTTTTTTTTTTATGATTTTTTTTCGTGATTTACTATGATTTTTTAAATATTCAAACCGAATTTTTTTATAAAAGAAAAGGAAAAAGTCCTGTCACTGTAGCAACCCGGCTGACACTGTAACTTTAAAACCGCGGTTACTGTAGTAGCAAATCCGCCTTCAAAACCGCTCGAGGGAGGTAATTTTGAATTTTGAAAAGTTGAGAGGTGATTTGTCGGTTTTGGAGTTGAGAGGAAAAGTGAACTTTCTCGATAGTTAGGGGAGGGAATGCTACTTTTCCTACGGGTTAAACAAGAAGCTTACATCTCATGGGGGCGCTGTGGGCTAAAATGAATGAGGCCGTCCGTGGATCCACATGGGCTCATAGGGTTAGGGATTTTTGGGCTGCTGCTTTGGTAGCTGAAAATAGCTCTCCTCGTGCGCACAAACAAGAAAACCCGCCCATGTACTCAAAAAAAAAAAGTGCCAAATTGGCTGGTAAATTTTTGCACATAAATTTGATAGCAAAAAGAAAAAAAAATTATTAGCACCTAATTTAGGTGTGCTTTGTCCAGCTAACCAAATAAACTATCTGTTCGAAATTCTTGATTGGCAAGGCGACGCATCAGTGAGCTAAAGGTAGCAACCCTTAGTTTCAATTGTTTTTTTGAAAAAAATAAAGTTTCATTTAGTCTTTGCATAAGTTAGGCGTCGACCAATCTTTATTAAGGGTGTTTGGGCGGGGCTCGGGGGATTCACTAGAGGAGCCGGAACCATTTTTAGAAGCTCAAACTGGGGCTCCTCTAAAAAGCGACTCCCGCCTCCTCCTTTCTCACCGAAAAGCGGCTCGAACGGCTCCTTCTTAAGGACCGTTTGGCGGTGCTCCTTCCGAGAAGCCGGAGCTAGGAAGAAGTCCTACCAAACAGGCCTAACTTTAGCCTCCTGCTAGCTCTCAAAAGGCACAATACACGCTAGGAAGAAGTCTAGGCGTTAAGCTATCATATTAGACAACCATTCATTTTTTTTTGGTGAAGATATTCATAGTTGTTTGTTTTCGTAATATGACATGTTCATTCCAACCTCGGCCTGGCGTAGCGTACTCTTCTCTAGGATGGATAAAAAAAGTTTGTCTACTGGTGGCATTGAAAATGACCTGCGTGTAAGAATATAGAACTTTTTGTCAAAAAGTCAAGTTATTTCTAGCTCAACGACCAAATGACTGCATTTACTCACCACGGATGATTAACATCACCAAGTGCACATTATAAGGTCTTGATTTAGGTCTGGTAAGGGCTCTTCAGTTTTCACTTCCTTGCCCTAGTACTATGTTTAGATCTAAGAGTATAGCTGAAGATAAAATGGATTGCATGCTGATGGATCTTGGTGCTACATTTAGATGAGGTAGGGGCTCTCAGTCACCTTCGTGTGCTAGTGTGTTTAGATCAATGAGCATGCCTGATAGAATGAATTGCAGGCTAATAGAGGTTGTAACATTTGGAGAATGGGGAAAATGGCGCCCAGTTCAAATTTTAGGGCATCTTTGGTTGCCTTGCTGCGTCGTGCATGGTTTGTGGGATGCAATTGAAGGTTGTTTGGTTCCCTAGAGCCGTTCATGGGCCTGGCCGGAGGATGTATCTGAAAGCTCTAGAGCCGGGCTCCTAAAAAACATCGAGCTTCCGTTTTTTGTCGAGCACAGGTTGGCGCGGGCGCCCGGCGTATCCGTGTGAGAGGGAGCATGGGCCGGGGCCGGGAGGAGAGTATAGGCCAACCAATCAAGTGACTAGTGTATGCGAGCATTTGCATTCAACGCAAAACCAAACAAAAACAAGGCTGCATGTAACCAAAAGCCTAGTTCGCGGGCATGCAGGCTGGATCGTGAGATGAGAACCAAACACGCCCTTATGCTCCCGCGCCAATTGGGCGCCAGAGGAGACTAGAAATTTTTTGTAGTCGTCTTGGCCTTCTACTAGTACTCGTTGTATTGGTACTGTTTTTTTTCTTGTCATTTGTATGTGCTGATGAAATTGTGACCACATATTTGTATCGTGCCACTTGTTGTTGGCTTCCTATACTATTATTATACTAGTGATGGCAATTAATTTGCCATCTAAAGTAATTGCCACATTCACTACTCTGAAATTAAACTTGCATAGTGTTTAGAAATCATTTTCCGTGGCGGGCTTTTAAAAAACCGCCACGGTTAATATCATGATTAACCGCGGGCGGTTTTTTAAAAACCGCCATGGTAAATGTAGCCCAAATAGCCAGCCCAAAGAGCCCGGAAAAAGCCCAAAACCAATCCAAAATCGGGCTCAGTATATATAGAGAGTGGGGAGTCTTAGGGTTTCACCTCACCTGCACACACACACTTTCGGTCTCTCCACTCGTTTCTCATCCGGACTCTCTCCTCTCTCCTTCTCTCTCCCCATCTTCCTCCCGTCCCCTCCTGGACGTGGACGCCCTCCACGAGACAGCGCGGGCTGGCGCCCTCCGGCGGCGTGCCCTCCCGGCCGAGGCGGCGGCCTCGCGGATCTCGGCCGCGGCGGCGGTCGCGGCGGGGCGACCTCGTGGCGGCGGCGGCGGATCTGCGGGATGGCGGCCTCGGTGCGCGCCCGGGCGGCGGCTCACGCTCCCGCCGCCGGCCGCGGCGGATCTGCCAGCGCCGGGGCGGGCGGTGGCTGCGCCAGCGCGCCGAGCAGCGGCGGATCGCCGCGGGCGCGGGGCTGGTCCTAGTTCAGCGGCGTGGCGATTTGAGCCCCGACGGCGGGAGCGGGGCCGACCGGGCGCGTAGGGACGACCCGGCAACGACGACAAGCGGCCGGCGGCCGCCGCCTGTATTCGGCCTGGATGCGGGCATTTTCATTTTTTTGTCTTTTTTTATTAATGGTGGCGGTTTTGGGCTCTGGGAAAACCGCCACGGAAAATCGATGATTTACCGGCCTTTCGTTCGTGGCGGTTATGAAAACCGCCACGGAAAATGAAATTTATCCGCCACCATTAATCAAATTGGTAGTAGTGATTTAAACCGTAGAAGTGAAGATATCATGAGATAGAGGGAGTGCACGACACAAGTTGAAATCTATTTGTTGAAGCCAAGGACCAAATCTTTGAACGGAGCTCGTTCCCTCTCTAACTTCGCTTTACTTGGTTTGATTTTCTCAGCGGCAACGAAAACGGCTGTGCCCTCGTGAGTCGTGATTAGCGTTTACGGGCCACTTTTTATCCGTGTCCATCATCCATCGTCTCGTCTGCTGGCCTCTCCTGTGGGATCCTACAAACTTGCATGTCGGAGGTGCGGCGTGGGCGCGTGGGAGAGCGGTGCGTAGCCATCGCGATTCGCAAGACGATAACATGACCCCGGGGCGGCGATAGCGATGGATAGGGCATCCTCGGCCGATTCCGTGCACGCCACAGCACGGCCACGGCTCGCGACAAGTAGCGTGACATGGGATGAGTCGAGTGGAACGCGCACGCGCGTGCTTTCGATCTGATGGTCTATTTCTGGTGGAATTCCACGGTTTCGGCTTCGATCGGAGGCAGCCAATGCCAAGCCCATCAGCAACTCGCGTGTGACTCGGTTCACGTACGAGGACCGCTTACTTCATTCGGCTCGGCGTATGAACTCGTTTCATCGTTTTCTGTAGACTACGGCACGGTGCTGATGAGTCATGCTTGCCGTCCTGGCTCGAGTGTCGTAAAGACTGCTTCCCCCAGCTCTCTAGCTCGTCGACTGGTGATTTGGCGTTGCACTAGTACCCGGTCATCTGCGTTATTCCCCTCGTCTGTTTCTGGACACTAGTTAGTGACTATGGAGTTTGACATTTCCCTACTGGCAGTAACCGTTCTCGGTTTTATGCCACTAAACAATAAAGTTTGACCTCATTGTCATTGGTGTTGTTGGACCTAAAGCTCATGGACTGAAGAGTGAGGACCTTTTATATATGGCGCACTGGCCTCCGGCGAGTACGAAGAAAGGGACAGGGCAGCACGCCTTCTTTGGGATATGGGCTATGCACCAACTAACATTCCCTGAGCTTCGGGTTTTGACCAAACGAGAAGAGCGCGAAATGGTAGGCCGCCGAAGGGGACATAGAGCTAGTACTACGTAGTACTCCAGCTCCGAACGGTGCAAAGGCAACTGATTGATCGCTTTTCTTGTTGCCCAAAGAAATGATTGCCCTTTGTTGCACAAGAAACTCGCTAGAGCCCAGAGGAAGCACCCACGCCAAATGAAAATCTCCGTCCGAATCCATCTTAGACCATGCGTTTCTTGGTGGCTTTCCACTGTGTGCTTCTGACTTCTGTCACTCTCAAGCGAGCGACGAGCAATCATTTCCTTTGTGCACTTGTGCCTTAATAATGCTTCGTTCTATTCTATGCAATGCGAAGTTGGTTTCGGTCGAGAGTAGGCTGCTCGATATCAATAAAATGCAGCTAATCAAAACGGGTTAGGATTACAGTCATGTCACTGCTTGCCAGGACCGGTGGCTAAAATTTCGGCCAAGATCACACGGATACTTGTCAAGTTTGGTAAGCTTTATTGTTGTGTGCCAAAAAATTGGTTCTCTTGAGACTCTTGGTGGCAGCACAAGAACATAGATGACACTAACAACAACCATCAACAGATACAGAACAGATGTTGTCAAAAAAAAAAAAAAGATACAGATACAGAACAGAGACCGGCATGTGTCACAATTCGTGGAACATGTTCATCCTTGTTTGTATATATAGTATACGAGTAGTAGTATCGTGGAGCTGTTGTGCGTATCCAATTTTCAACGGGGCCATGGTGCCAGGCAAACATTCCTAAACCCATACCCAACAAGTGCTGGAGTACGTAGGAAGGACGAGATGATGAGAATTTAAAAGTGCCACGTCCCTTTCAGAGTCTTTTCTTTTGCTCTGGTCCATACTCTATACCCACACACGAAATAGTTGCCAATCTTAATAGGCAGTAGACTAGACAATATCTTTCTTTAAAATATAATATTATGAGCTACTACGAACCTCCCGCCTATCCTACAATTCTTAGCTCTGTTCTTAATCAACCTATCTCTAAATCTGATAAGTTTACAAAAAAGGGTATCAATATTTATAATAATGAATGTACATGTAATAGAATACATTTCATGATAAGACTAACAACACTTATTGGTATCATAAAATTTAATTTTCTATATAGACTTGATCAAACCAAAAATGGTTTAATTCCATAATATATTCTAATGGTCTAACGACACATGGATTATATTATGAAACTAATTATCATGGCGAATAAAAAATAATAATATGATGTTAAACTATACATAATTCTACGAATTTATGATCAAATAAAGAAATCTCCGACTTTCACAAAAAATAAAACTACAACCTTTTAAAATAGAGGAAGTAGTATAATAAAATTGTATAAGCTTTGCGTCGATGAATAAAAAATTCTCTCCCTTTATGTAGTTGTGTCTAAGTCAAACATTATATAAGTTTTAAAACTACAATGCCATTAGTTTTAGTAGTCATGAAAATAGCACGTGTATTTATTGATGTTCATCTATCTAAAAAGATTCATACACTAAATGAATAATCTATATATAAATTTGGAAATTTAATATAAATTTTATATCCAAATTTGAATATTAAGTCGGATTTCTCATACGCATGTGGGTGGGTATGAATATCCTACAATATCCTCATCCAACTTCAAATCCTAGAAAGAAACAAATACCCATATTCATATATCTTGTCATAGCTAATCTAGCTTGATCATAGCATTTTAAGATTGAGGGAGTATGTCTTGTATTTTTCAAAGGTTGATAGTACGAGTAATGCCAATTATACATGTTTTGTCCCCAAAAGTGTATAAAAGTGTGGAGTAACTAAAGGCACATTAATTTTTTTTAGTCAAATGTGTACAATCTAGTCCATTTATATTATTATCATCAACTTAACCCTTTCATATCCCTATGAAACCCAGTTAGGATTAGATGTGAATCTTAAGTTTTATCGGTTCTCACCATTTCCTCGATATGATAACAAACAATAGTCATGGACATTATAATACGTAATAATATCTGCATCAAAATATCATGTTTAAAACCATTGTCAAACCTTACCTTAAAGAAACAAATGAGAGTAGAAGCTCATTTTATCTCTTGCACATGGACCAAGAAACTACTAAGATGGCTACACTATCCCTCCTTTTGTACTATTAAAAACATTATATCTAATGCATGTAAGGAAAATATAAATGAAATTATTATTACTAGCATATACCGAAGATCTCACATATTGATACTCATAATCCAGAATAGAAACTTAAAAAAAGTCAACACCAAATAGACTAAAATTTGCCGCCTTCCTATCCACATTGAAGCACATAATCCACAACCTTCTAATCCATGTTAGAGCAACGAAGAGTCACCAAGAGTCAGTTTTGCACCCCTATTGAGTCACAAAGCTTAAGACTCCACTATTGAACACCCCGTCTCCATTCCCTGGATGGTGTCTCAAACCATGAGCACCAATCGAGCTTCTCAATGCTAAAAACTTTGGTGGTCCTCTCATTGCTTTTGCGTAAAACCTCACTCACTTTGCAAATGTGACCTACCAAATTCAAGTAGGAAACACATCAATATGGTCACAACCCTAGATCCCAATATGGAACACAATACATGATCACATTATACTACCTGTTGTAAACACCCCTTTACCGGCTACAGTGGCAGATCTCTGGGTCCACGGCACAAACACTTGGGACACCAACCTTCTTGGGACACCAACCTTCTTAATACAACTTTCACCCCCCAAGCAGCACAATCCATCCAACAATTGCATGTGGTGCGCCAAGAACAAAGAAGATATTCTAAGATGGACCCCCTCACCGATGGAAGATGCACCAATCGAAACAATCTACAAAGCTTTAACACAACAGTGAGCCACAACTTGCCAATACAGGGATCAAGAAGCATATCTCGGATGCCGACATAATCCTCCAAAAGGTATGGAAAAGTAAGTGCATCCCGCCTCTTCTAAAAACTTTTACCCGGAGACTTATTAGGGAGGGCGTTAGCTACCGGTGAGAGGTTTGGGTAGATTTTCAACTCACATAGATAAGATGTGTTCAAGGTGCGCGCCAAATTGAAAATGATGTGCATTTATTCTTCAAATGTGATCTTCCTAACCAGGTTTGGACTACCTTCTCTCCACCTCTTCCTATTCATGCTATTGTTGATCAAGAAGATGGTGTCCAAATTGCTCTCCCTAAATTAATTACCACTAACCCATCTGAACAAACTTTATGCAATGTTATCTTCACTTTATGGTATATTTGGAAAGCTAGAAATGACAATCGCTTCCAAAGGAAAAATTGGTCTTCATTTCAGGTTCATATCCAAGCAAAACTCACTTACAAAAACTTCCTACAAGCCCTACAACAAGATCTAACAGAAAAACGCCACTGCGGCGGTACAATCCAAATAGATACAAAACCGGGGGCAACATGCACATAATGATAGCTACGATCCTCGGGCTCAACAACTACAAAACTCAGCTCCTCCTACCTACCACGTATGCTTCCTATCCATGCAGAAAACTGGCCGGACAAATTCACCATCAATATTCCCGCAACTATTCCGGGAATAAGATGCTTTGTGGATGCTTCAACAACACCGGATCAACACCGACAGCTTTTACAAGAAAGGCAGGTATAGGCATTTTGCTTGTCAATACGCAGTACAACCAACAAACACCATCTACATCGGGGCCATTGTTACCGAAATTTCTTCAAGACTCATGGCGGAGGCGGCGGCCTTGGCCCCGGGGCGGCGACTATTATTGCCGCAAGACTCGAATACAAGATGTCTCCTTCCTTTCAGATTGTAGCAATTGGTGCTCTTCCTAAATTCGAAGACCACAACCCCCCCCCTGATTGGAGAATGAAAACATACACGCAACATTTTGATAATGCAGCAGCCATCATCGGGTGCCGAGTTTTCAACATTAGTAGAGACCTAAACACCACCGCAGATGTTTTAGCCAAATTAGCCTACAACTCCCCCCTCAGAATTCAGTTTGAACAATATGTACTAGGGTGTTCTTACATAGGTGACGCCATCGCTGCCCCCTCTTGCCGAGGCACTAAACTCAGTAAACCTTCCGCTAGTGAAGGTTCTTGCAGCTTCTTCTTGTCGCTAACCAATACATGCTTGTTCCATGTCAAAAAAAAAAAAAATGCTAAAACTTCGTGGGGAAGGTCACCTAATTCTTCGGCGGACTGTCTATGTACCATAAAACATCAAGAGTAACAAACCTTCGATAACATCTTGATGAAAATCGGTGACATATCTAATTATCTAGGATCCAATGTGGTAAACTTTGGGGTTTTGGTGATTGATTAACACAAGTGTTGCGAATAACATGTGCTTTGCAACGGATACACATTTGAGTTAGTCGCAATGCAAGCAGCCAAGTGTCTTAGCCCCAAAGTTTTGGACCAATGATTGATGTATGGCACAAAAGATTGGACACTCAAATGTAGACAAAAACAGGTGTTGAGACATTCGTTGTGATGTAAATGTGCATTAGAATTTCTGGACCTACTATTAAGGAGGTCTAAGGCATTTGTCTTGATGGAGTCGAGGAAAGAGCACGTATATGATGACAATCGACGATGACAGAGCCCTATAGACATTCGTACTATATATACACGGAGTACATAAGGGTGACCTTGTCTTGGCAAAAATGTAAAAAAGAATCCCAATAGTACGTGCGCGCACTATGAACTTCATTTCCGATTGTGGATTCATCACTGCCGCGTAACACCCTGTGACCCGTCGATTGCTCGATTTCTCGTGGCGACTATGTGATGAGCTGGTTAATAGAGAACCAAAATGGGCTCCACTATATATACGCCCGCCAATATCCGTCAAGCAAAATGGCGTGCATAAAAGGAAAACAAATGACTGGCACTTTTTTTACCAACGAAACCGGGAACAGCTGTGTGTGTCTTGCAAAATCCAAAAACGCGTAGTAGTACGTTGCAAATGGGGCAACGAAATACCCAAATTACGAAATATGCACCCAAATTCCAGCAAAGTTTTGGCTCCAATCCACACGAGCACCAATTCTTCCGTTTCTTTAGTTCAATCAATTACCAAATCTCCGCTTTTATTTATTTTTTAACCAAATCTTCACGGTTAATAACGAGACCAGTTACATCCTCCCCTACTCACACACGCGTGGTTCAGTGAATGCTCGATGCGGCCAAACTAACGATACCAGCGTCAGCAGCAAATCTGCTCCAGGCCGCGCTAATAAATACTCTCTCGCCATTTAGCATTAGCAGCAGCCCGCAGGCATGCAACAGCTGCAGCTGATGCACGGGGAGAAAAAGGTGGGCAAAAGCGGGCACGAAACCGAAGCGCTCGCCGACCCACCCACCGCACCGATCCCCCACCCAAATCGCCGACTGAGAGGAGACAACCCGAGCTGAGGGTGAGGAGAGAGAGGCGGCGGCGCGGAGCAACACGCGGAGGGGAATGCGCGGTCCGTGTTCGTGAGCCTCTCGCCCCCGCGAAATCCCACGGTTCTGATTCCGCCGGCGAAATCGGGCGCGGCCTCGCGGCCCAGGCCGGCCAACGGGCTAGGTAAGCGGTGGACGGCGGCGTCGAGGTGCGGGTGAGGCCGGCCGTGAGGAGCAGCAGCCACGGCGA
This sequence comes from Hyparrhenia diplandra, assembly GCA_015847255.1. Lineage (NCBI taxonomy): Eukaryota > Viridiplantae > Streptophyta > Magnoliopsida > Poales > Poaceae > Hyparrhenia > Hyparrhenia diplandra. The sequence continues at coordinate 96,836 of JADLZK010001492.1, read as the reverse complement.
CGGGGACGATGAAGGGAGGGGCGGGAAGGAGACGCTCACCGCCTCCTTCCTCCGCTTCCTCCTCCTGCTCCTCCCCCCCTCACCGCCCTCTACTTCTTCTACACGCTGCACCTCCTCCTCACCTCCGCGTCGTCGGCCGCCTCCAACTGCGCGCCTGACGCCGCGTCGGTCTCCCGGGTGTCCGCCAACCTCACGGCGGCGGCCGGGGCGGAGAAGCAGCTTCCCTCTTCCGCCGCGGCTGTGTCCACGTCCACGACCACGGCGACGACGCTGCAGCACGTGGTGTTCGGCATCGCGGCGTCGTCGCGGTTCTGGGACAAGCGTAAGGAGTACATCAAGGTGTGGTGGCGGCCGCGCGGCGCCATGCGGGGCTACGTGGGCTGGACCGCGAGGTGCGCGAGTCCAACATGTCCACGGCGCGCACGGGGCTCCCCGCCATCAGGATCTCGTCCGACACCTCCGCCTTCCCCTACACGCACCGGCGCGGCCACCGCTCCGCCATCCGCATCTCCCGCATCGTCTCCGAGACGTTCCGCCTCGGCCTCCCCGGCGTGCGCTGGTTCGTCATGGGCGACGACGACACCGTCTTCTTCCCGGACAACCTCCTCACCGTGCTCAACAAGTTCGACCACCGCCAGCCCTACTACATCGGCTCCCTCTCCGAGAGCCACCTGCAGAACATCTACTTCTCCTACGGGATGGCGTACGGCGGCGGCGGCTTCGCCATCAGCCGCCCGCTGGCCGAGGCGCTCGCGCGGATGCAGGACGGCTGCCTCCGCCGCTACCCGGCGCTGTACGGCAGCGACGACCGGATCCAGGCGTGCATGGCGGAGCTGGGCGTGCCGCTCACCAAGCACCCGGGGTTCCACCAGTACGACGTGTACGGCGATCTCCTGGGCCTGCTTGCGTCCCACCCGGTGGCGCCGATCGTCACGCTGCACCACCTCGACGTCGTGAAGCCGCTGTTCCCGGACGCGAGGTCGCGCCCCGCCGCGGTGCGGCGCCTGTTCGACGGGCCGGTGAAGCTGGACACGGCGGGGCTGATGCAGCAGTCCATCTGCTACGACGGCGCCAACCGCTGGACGGTGTCCGTGGCGTGGGGGTTCACGGTGCTGGTGGCCAGGGGCATAATGTCGCCGCGGGAGATGGAGATGCCGGCGCGCACGTTCCTCAACTGGTACCGCCGCGCCGACTACACGGCGTACGCGTTCAACACCAGGCCGCTGGCGCGCAGCCCGTGCCAGAAGCCCGCCGTGTACTACCTGTCGTCGGCGCGCGGGCAAGGCGGGGAGACCACGGTGACGCGCTACGAGCGGTGGCGCCACCCGAACGAGACGCGACCCGCGTGCCGGTGGGACATAGCCGACCCGGACGCGCATCTCGATCGCGTCGTCGTCCTGAAGAAGCCCGACCCCGGGCTCTGGGACAGGGTAATCTTTCGTGCCACATCTTTCCTTTTTCTTGTCCTGCATTGCATCCAAATAACTGCAACACATGACGCATTGCCATTTAGAGAGGACAGACAACTGGCCATTGCAGAAACTGGCTGGCATTGCTGAACATAACCAACAAATTCTTTCTTTTAAACCACGGAATCAACGAAACTGGCATTGCCATTTACAGAGGACAGACCATTAGGTTGCTTAGATTAGAGTACGCAGGCAGCTACTCCAAGATATACAACTTCTACAATGCCAAGATGTAGCTTTTACAAAATCTGATACTAGTGCTGATATCAAAAGCTGGACCTGGATACTAGTATAAGTTAGGCATCCGATGTTTTATTTATTTGTAAATACATGTGTCACTGATTCGATGTAACATGATTTGCAGTCTCCCAGGCGAAATTGTTGCAGAGTGGTGTCTTCGCCCAAGGATGGGGAGAAGACGATGACCATCGATGTAGGCGTATGCAGGGAAGGCGAGTTCAGCCAAGTAGCAGGAGCATGAGCTTTGATTAGAGACAGATGAAGATAGGAAGATTCAGATTCTTTTTCTTCTTTTCTCTTCTCTTCTTGTACGAATCCATTCTTCTGGAGTTGGGAGGGCATGAACTGGTCTCGTTTCAAACACCTCTTCTCCATCGTGCTTTGCGCCTCACGGGCTACAATCCGCAAAACGCAAGAAGGCCTGAAGGCCAGGACTCGAAGTTTGGCCGGGCGTTCTGCCGTGGCGACGGCGAGTCAACCAGAGCTGCCCCGCGCCCGACGGCTACCCAACGGCTACGGAGACGTGGCACGGGATCGAGACAGGGTCACTGGGGAGCCTGTTGCAGCACTGCAGCAGTGCGGTGGAGCCTGTTGCAGCAGCACTGCAGGGTGTGTTTAGAGTCCAAAATTTTGGGCCAAAATTTCGGAATTTGGTCCAAAATTTCCTAATTCCAGCGACCAGTAGCGAACCGAAAATACTTGTAAAGACATTTCGCTTTGTTTGTGGTAAATATTATCCTACCATGGGGTATTAGGCTCAAAAGAATCGCTCAAGAATGTATATCTAAACTATATAATTAGTTTATTTTTTTTACCTACATTTTATACTTCTAAACGCCTTTTTAAATAAGATTTATCGTTTCGACGTGATGGGATGTGATGGGATATAATGGGAGTACAGTAAATTTTGGAGGGAATCTTTGGCGTCTAAACACAGCCATTGCCAAAGCGTGGCTCGGCATCTGCAATCTGCACGAGCAGGGCAGCCATCACTCATCATCGCAGGGCATGGGGCAATGGCGTCGGCGTCGGTCGAAATCTGTCCTGGTCTGGGCCAGTGGTCCGTGGCCCGTGGGGGCCTAGTAGCTTGTGAGTACGGGTACGGCTGAAATCAGATACGCCCCGTGTCCATTTCTGCTTCGTTCCGACAAATCTCGGTACCAGTACCGCCAGTGTGCGCCGTAGTGACACGGGCACACACGGTTGCCTTTGTGGCGAAAGCCCACGCCGGGACAGCGTGTTCGATGGCTTTTTCGGCGATCTGGCGATGGCGACGACCGCGTTTATCGGCTCCATGCTTCGTTTCATATAAAATCAGGGTACTATTACACTATAGTAATGTTCATTGACTGCCCCGAACCATCAAGTAGCAGTGTTGTAAATGCTAATAATTGATGGCAACCTCAACAGGTGGCAGCGCTACAACACGGCCATGCGACGGTCTGTTCGCCGCATGCCGCGCGGGTTGCAGGCAGCTGGATTCTCAGCTCAGCATGTGCACATGGGCAGGAAAAGGATGTTTCCATGCCGACGCCCTAATCTCGTAGAACGTGAGCGAGCAAAGCAACTACGGCGTACTAGCGAGTATTTTATGCCGCGGGGCGTGTGTCATCTTAGTATTCCTGCCGTGCAAGCGGAATCAGAAATCCACGACCTTTGTACTGTGAATGGTTTTCTTGTTTTTTCTTTTCATTTTTTTAATTCCATAAACAACTGAGTTAAAAGTGAGTAAACTGAGCCCTAGCAGTTACAAAACAGGGGTAAAATCACAAAAATGACAAAAATGAGAGTAAAATCAATAGGGACAAGACAACAACATTCCCTAATATCGATAACTCGTTCATGAAAACGATCCGAAGAGAAGCAGGCAATGCCGACTAGTTCCTGCTGACGGTTTTGTAGCTGATAAACCAGCTGATGATGATCTGTTGTGAGAGGAAAAAAAATTATACCATGGTTCAAGTGAATAAGGATCCCGTGTGGATGCATTTCCTTGTTTAAACTGGATCCAATGTGGCTTCATTTCTCAATCAGACTGAGCTCTAAACTCGTGTGCTCGGGCTATTACGGGATACATGTAGACCGAATCAGTTCCCAAATAACCGTTCTCAGACTGAGTAGCAGGGCATTACTCTCTTTTCATTGGCTCGTCCCTAATAGTAGCTGAAAATATTTTCCACACTGCTTATCATGGCAGGCTGGCAGTACTCTACGTTCAGCATGGTAAATCAGCGTAAAATATACTAAAAAAACAGCGTAAATCTATTCTAGTGCATGCAAGTCCTTAGAAATGGACTGTCAAACACTAATTGCTTCGAGATATTCTACTCTCACTTAAAATTCGAGGTTTAAACCTAATATTTCACAGAAATGAGCACTCACGGCTCCACACGGCACGCGGAGCAAACATTCACCAGTGTACATTGGATAATGAAGCTCCCCATAAATGGATCCAAGCAACAACAAAAACGGAAGACCATAAAAGGGAGCTGGGCCTGAGTTCCAATTCCAAAGGAAATGGCAGTAACAAAACAGTATTTGCAGTAGGTGTCGATGGTCTGTGAAGACATAACACTGACGTCTTTACCTTCGCACCCATAAGCAAGACTCCTAGGTGACGTCTGTATGGATAGTTCTAGACTTCTGCAGGCTAAAGGTATATACCTGACAATGAATGTTGAAAGCAATCCCTTGTCAAAAAAAAAAAAAAGTGATAATATCGATATACACAAAAAAAAAAAGATAAGACTACAATCGAAGATGTTCTCTTCGTGAAGACAAAATTTGTGAAAATGCAAGTCTTTAGCATGCAGGTTCTAATGAGTTTGTAGAAGTTTGTGAGAGCTAAGAAAACCATAAACCATACGATGCTCTCACGGTTCTTTATAAGTGTTACTAGAAACATGCCCGTGCGTTGCAACGGAGAGCCTCGATGAACGAGGGTGCGTGGACGTGACGTGACACGACACTTATAGGCCTGTCGTCATCGTCGTTGTCATACTCCACTGCTACACCTGAGGGAGTATCTTCCCTTGATGAGCCATGTTCGTCGTCTCCGCTTCCGCTTTGATGCTGCTCCTCATGTTCGTCTCTCCCACCTTGCTGCTCCTGCTCTTCGCAGTCGTCGTCGTCGTCCCGGTCATTGTCGTCATTGATGATGAAGCTATCATCATCGTCGTCGTCATTCGGTATGCCCGTGCGTTGCAACGGGACAGATAACTTGCTACAAAGTTACCTAGATAACTTGCAGACTCTAGAGATTTATTTAGGCCTTGTTTTGCACCGCTCCTCCCAACGGCTCCGGCTTCGCGCACGCGCTTTATATGTTAATGTCAAAGTATTTGCTCAACATCAAGAGCCACGATTTTCTCACCAACGACACCCGAATCTTTGCTTGCTTCTCTTCGGCATCTTCTTCCTTCCAGCCGGTCATCAGGCTTGCCTCTCATGACCGCAAACTCTTCAGCAGATGTGCATGGATTTCTGTTGTTGCTGCTTCGAGCCTGCCTAGCACACCACGACGGTGTACGCGCTCTGCGACGACAACCTGCACGACGGCGTATTATGCGAGCTCTGCGGCGAGCTTTGTCTATGGCGTGAGCATGTACGTATTGGCGAGCTGAAAGCGTCGTGCATCACCATCGGGAGGGCGGCACGGCAGATGGAGGGCCGCATGCGGAGGAGCAGATGGATCGCCAGCATGGCGCGCGGCGCAACCGAGCTCGGCGGCTGGAGTGAGAACATGCGGGCCAGCGGGTACACGGCGACGGCTCGAGCGAGCGTGAGCGACGGGTGGACAGCGAGCATGGCCTAAGGCACGGCGACGGCGAGCGTGACATTGGGCGACCAAGGGGGCAGCAACAACGTATTCGTATACGACTGCAGTCTGCAGTTTGCCCGTACTCATCGGGTCTCGTCACGAACGGAGTCCCCATCGTATAAATGTAGTTGGACTCGTACAGATGTCTCGAGGGCTGGACAAAAATTTTTAGATGGACGACGGAAATTTTCTCTTTTATTAGTAGGTATAAATATAAATATGGATTGGATGATTGTCTTTACAATTGCCGTGACCCTTTATATTAATTTGCCCGTCGCGTTGCAACGGGATATATGATTTATGTAGTTACAGAAATAACTTGAGATTCTTTTGTTCCAATTATTTTATAGAAATATTTGTATCCACACTTCTATAACTCTTGTGAACGCCGAGGCCGGGCTTTCATACTTTATTTATACGCTAGTCAAAGATAAGATTTTAATCAATAACCACATTATACACTAATTTATACATCATGTAGAAAATGATAAAATACCTAAATATGTTGTGTTTTTTAATATTATGTATGGATATATCGTATCGATAATTTGCTATACATAAGTTGTTCTAACTTGTATAAATACGAGCCACGAGTTCACGTCACGTGTAATACACAGAGGTCATAACCCAATACGTCTTGAAATCGCGCTCTAGTGCTTTACATCAGTTATCGTGATAGGTCCATGCTTCATTCCAATAATATATATATTTTTTTTGATAGGGCTTCATTCCATTATTAGTACTCGCAACTCGGCAGTGCTGCTGATGCATGGGTAGCCAGCACACATACGACTGATTCGTGCATGCGCGTACGTATGATATGGCAATGGCTGCGATAGTTTCACCGAGGTTTCATCTCTCACCAATCGGTATGCGGTATACGATATTGTGTTTGCCAGGACATGTATTTGGCTTGGCCGTTTATTTATTGTCCATCATATATTTGGTACATGATTCTTTTTTGCTAGAGTCGTTTAAATAGCTGGGATGCACATTGAATCTAACACAAACTTGGAAAGACTGCACTCATGAACGAGACGTACGTGAGGAGGCGAAGTGGGATCGGACTGGACTCTATCGATGTATTGGTTTGAGACGCAAACTTGAGAGTCCGATGCAGACGGGAATACGGCAGGAGGGGAGGAGGCGAGGGCTGGACGAAATTTGGGGTGAACAACGGAAATTTTCTCTTTTTATTAGTATATTAGTAGGTATAGATAACTGAAAAAAATGTACTTCCAAAACAAGAAATGTTACATGTAAGTTAACTTGATAGAGCTTAATGCTTCATGGCTTTTTAGCATAGGAGTTATGCATCTAAGAGACAAATATTGATGTACTTACCCTACTACTCCAGGAAGCATGAATTAACAGCACTGCATGGTGCTTCCCAATTCAATACCATGTGACTTGATAACCCTAGCAGCCCCCAAAAGAATTTCTTGTTGGGCAGATAGCCACTCATCTTTTCTCTGTAAACATACAGAATATGCGCGTCAGGCTTCAAAGAGGAAAGGACTATTCCAAACTTGCAGTGAATTAATAACACAAGCTGACATTGTCATGATAATCAACAATGACAAGTCATACTCCCTATGATACAAAACTCTAGTGTGTTCCAAGAACGTGTTTACTTAAACAATTTTAACTTCAAAAAAATTATTTTTTTATGGGAATAACATACTAAAAGTGGAGTGTAATAATATCTTCATATTGTCTTACTAAACTTTAGACATGTGCTTGAGGAGGTACGATGACAATAAACCCATGCTAATGCGGCACTAAATCCATTAGGAGTAAATAGGTACAGCAGCATAACTTTAGAATAAATCAAACATACCATGTTTTTTTAGGTTGCATCCAATGGTGAGCTCTCCATATGAACTTTCCAATCTTGAGAGATAGCAGTAAGGAACATCACTATCAAAGGACACATTTTGATTGGACCTTAACATATTCTTTATCTCCTCTGATGCAGAAGGAACCTTCTCAATATCCTCAATTCGTATAGGAATTGTTGTCACACAAGCTCGCCAATTAGCTCGTGATCTGTTAACTATCATCTGAAAGTTATATAGAATGCCATGTCATATACAAGGTACGCAGCAGAACAAATCCTCATGGCGTCATTCCGAACATTTCAGAAATTTCCAGAATGTTTTCAGTCAACAGAAAGCATTTCACGCAATATTTATGTTTCACAAACTTCCACTATAAAAACCTTTCCAAATATTTGAAAGAATATAAAATCATAAATCATACAAAATTCATATGCTGTTGTGCATTCCAATTAGGAGTGGTGGCTTTAGCAGTCGGGCATTCCAAGTTTCTCAACTAGAACTCTAAAATCAGTTTTTTTTTTTTTAAAAAAAAAAAATCTAAATGCTGCAGTTAAAATGCACTACTGGCTTAACAGTGATTCATGAACCGTGGCTGGTAGAGCAAACCGTTATCATGCCTATAGATGCATATGCTGTAAGGCCTGTTTGCTTTGTTCCAGGTTGGCACTGCCTGGTCCAAGCAGTTTGCTCAGGCGTTCGATTTTGAATGCTTGTGGCTGGATCTGCTGCCTGACGCGAGTTGCCTGGCTCAGCTTCCGATCCAAAAATGCCCTAGAAGTGTGCATATTTGGGGTCCCGTTTGTGGTCTTAGTGATTATTGTATTAACTCAATAAATTCAGGTGCCAATATCCCAACCCAAGTAGGGTAAGTCCGTGTTTTCTTCATTGCATGATATATTAAACACACAAGATAATGCACACAGCAATATTAGGGTACGAAAATGAACACATGTAAAAATGGCGTAACAAATATGTATTACTGTATATTCCATAACCAGTAAGCCGCCATGTAGGCACAAAAGGACTAATTTGTATATGACAGCATGTGCAATGATAGGCATCTTTGTCCACTCACGTGTTTTCAAAATTTAAGAAATATCCAGTAGTAGAAACTGTTACCATACCTGACTGGAGAACAAAGAGTTGGGTACGATGACAGGGAGCTTCTCTGGATTGATCAATGAAGTAGAAGTGAGTCCAATTTCAACCACCCTACCTTCTATTGGCCCCGCCTAAAATGCAAAACGGCTATTAGCAAATGCGAGACTGCAACTATAGAACATGGTGATAACATAAAAAGGGATGGAAGATAAGTATCACCAGTCCGAATTGACCATTTATTATTGTTTGCAAACACAAGAGGGAAAGGATGGTGTTTCTTGAAATTTCTCGTGCATATAGACTAACATGTGCTCAAACAATAAACACATGAGAAGTATTAATCAGACTAGCGATTTAGCAAAAACATACGGCATCCTGTATGCTGACAAATATTTGAACAGTTCCCCACATCTATGTTTCCTTCTTATAAAGCCCCTTAATAACCATCAGTGGGCATCCATTAGGTTGAAACATCTTTATGATTTTTCAGTTTGATGCTTACTAACTGTGCTTTCTCAGTAAGAACCAAACTACAGTTTTCATAATCCTCCAAGCAAAAAGTATGTTTGTTTAAGACGATCACATCCTAGCAACGAGCAATGGCTTATCCTTAAATCAGGGTATCATTTCTTTGACTAGTAATATTCCTTCTTTTCTCATCCTTTACAAGTTACAACAAATCTTTTTACTCCACTATTGCACAAGTAATTGCTTAGGAATCAGTACTTGCAAGCCACAGCACAAATCATCTTGTTGTTGTTACCAACATCTATCATGAAAAAAGAATTTAATATTTTATCCATAGTTCCACATTGTCCGCAAATGAAATGAATGGAATTTAGAATTTATGAATCCACCGTTTCAGCAAGTGTCAGATAAAAAAAACAACAAATAAATATGAATGCACCTTTATGTAGTCGTTAACTGAAAATGGTTTCGAAAAATTGCAAGGAGAACCCACTCAGAATGTTACCAAGGACATCTCTAGCAGCAAAAGCAGTAGCAACACCTAAAGTAATAAGAAACACAAGATAATTTCAGTACTGTTGAAAAAGCAAAAGTATTATCAACTTCCGTAAAAAATGTAATAGGTATAATTATACAGAGCAGTCAGTGTGAATATAATATTACTTGCAGGCTGCTGAACAAAAAATTCAAATAATTATTTTTGCATTTTGCCGATATAGCTATATAGGAGTCAAAACTCATAATCCTGACATAACTTTTACTGTTTTCCTTCTGCAGTAACTAATTGCAATACCGTAATAGGGAAGAAAAACAAAAGGATTGTTTGCTTAAAAATGTACTGTACTTAAGAGATTCTTTTTAGAAACAAGGGCAACACAAGTACAATATTTCCCCAAGCACAACGTTTTTTTTCTCGAATAATGCAGGAGAGTTGTGTGTCATTTCATTAAGAATGAAAAGTACAAGGAGAGACCAAGAGGCCTCTTCATGACCCAACCCTTACAATACATTAGCACACAAAGCTGAAATACAAAACGACCTCCAAAAAACAAACATTCCTCTCCCACTAGTGTAGCACACCACCTGGACACGGGCTAGCTCCTTCAAAAACACAAGACTTTCATATGTTTCCAAATTGCCCAGGGTACCAGAAAGATCAAAGTATATAGTCTTTTTCTCAAGACTCTAGGTAGCCCCTTGATAGCATTGCACTAACAACTAGAGAAAAGAGAAACAAAAGGTTCAGGTGCTCAAGCAATTAGACCCAGCCACTGGAAGATGACTACCCAAACCTGCCTTCAAAGAATGCAAAGAGATGAGGGTGTGCTGAATTGTTTCATCCATTTGATCACAAAGGGGGCATGCTGCCAGATGTGGTAGTTCTCTCTTAGCAAGGCAATCAGCTGTCCAACATCTGTTGTCAATAGCAAGCCAAATGAAGAACTTGCAGCTCAGTGGAAACCAACTTCACCAGATGTGTATCCCAAGGTGCATATCTTATAGTCCTCATGCACAACATTGACCAATCGAGCTATTTACATTTCATGTGTTATAAGTAAAAGATCTAGGAATTGTTTCGTATAACAAAGTCCTGAATTTTTTATTTACCAATGCAGGCAGTGAAATGGACATACTTTTTTGGATGGAGGACAAGAGATCTAGCTGAATTTCAGCAGTAAATAAGGAGTTAACTTGTGAAACTGTATATTACCTCCCACACCACCAACAGTTAATATTGATTGAACAGCTACACCACAAGCTTCAGCAAGACCCATTACTCCTAGTCCAATCAGTCCCAATGACTAAACCTTATCAAATGCCGAAATCCTGTCGCGATCAACACTTGAGGCATCTGGTTTAGCCATAGCTTTAGCGATGAAGTTGGTTTTCCACCTCTGAAGGAACCATACAAAAGACAGAACAAATGCACCCTCCATGCCTGTGGAAGATAAGTTGATATGCTTGGTGCAATAAGTGTGGCCCTATAGAAGAGAACCACCACAAATATAAGCATCCAAAAAACAACATTATATGTGCCACTTTTTCACCAGACCATAATTACTAACTCCATGGTAGAAAAAAAAAAAACATTCTGTGCTCCAGCATGGCAGCATTAACAAACAAACAAGAACTAACAAGGGAAAAATGTATATTGTGATGGAACTTAGACAACATTCAAGAAACATCGATACTCGAAATGCTTATTCTAGTAAGTAGTAGTTGCACATCTCTAGTTTCTTCAGAAAAGGACAAAATGACTGCAGCAGTATTGAAACCACTAAGTTTTTCCTAAAATAAGATATGAACTTGATATCCAATTAGCTATAAAATGCTAATGTCTGAAGAAAATATCTGTAGCACAGAACACAACTATCAGAAGTTCAGGACACAGAGAAGATAAACTTCTTTCATAAAGTTAAGTAGAAAACCTACATTTCTGAAAATGCCATGAATGTGATCAGATATTTTGCAGGATCCTCTAATGCACACCAGAGACTAGTTTGGTACGAAGCATCATTTTTGGTTGAGCTCCCCCAGAAGTGCTGCTATAGGACTTTGTGATGCATACTTGTGAAGCCTCCTTAGAATGATAGGCATGACCAACCATGCCATCATTGTACCACATAGTGTTCCGCCAAGTGGAACAACTACCTTTTCAAGGTTTGGATATGTATCAAACAGCTGCTGGACATGAGGTGCAACTGCATCAGTCAGCTCTTTGACTTTCTTGCCTGCATCAGTGGTAGCATCTACAGTAGACTTGCGAGCATTATCCAAGATCTCAATCCATGAACTCCCACCACCACCTGCAGTGCCAACCTCAGAGCTTTCTGTAGAAGGAAGATTAGAGACAGCACTCTGCGAAGCTTCTGGCTTGATTCCATTATCTGAGGAGTATCCACGATGGAAGCTTGAAACACCCAAGAATCCTGGCAATGCACCATGTCTGGACTTTGAAGAAATCAACCAATTAGTGTCCATATGGCGTGAAAGGGGCAACCTTCTGATCTTTGACACATCATTAACTGCAGAATACCAACCCACCACCTTAATCTGATTAGCAACAGAAAAGTCAGATTTTCTTGAGTGCTTAGCACCACTGCTGAACCACCTCAGAGCACCAGAAGATACAGACGGGCCAAAATATGTCTCCATTAGAGTCTGACTAGCAGCTGATCGACATGACCGACGCCAGATTGTTGCGATCCCTGACATAGTGCTTTAATACCAACTTGACACGAAATGTTTCTGGGAACAAAAAGATGCCAGGAAAATTATTTTCCTGAATGTGAAATCAAAATAATATGCAAGTTTCACAGGCCCACATAATGAAAGTGTTACTATGGTTCTGGTGTTTTCTTTTTCTTTTTTCGTACAAATAAAATTTATGCTAGAAATTAAATACGATATCAAAATTGTTAGCAATGATGTTGATGGCAAACAAAGGATGAACAATCTCTCTTTAGGACTTATATTTTCACTATCCTTATAAAGACCTATAGAAGCATACACCTGAAATTTCCTCTAATGGCAATTGCACTTCCATGGATCCAAAGGCACGAAGCTGATAAACTAAGGGATGCAAAATCTGGCTACACAAATTTCAAATCAAATGTTCCTCCGTCCGTCTGCTTCACGAAATAACAAGGGTGTCAACTACCACAACATAACAACAGATTCTGTGATTGGCATCTACAACTGGATTCGCACTTTTACTGAGCTAACACCAAAAATAACTACCACACCAAGTGCCTGGACAGAAAAACTACAAAGGGAGACCACCAAAATTCCATTCAGCTGCAAAACGAAAACACCAACCCAAAATTTAGGTTCAAACACCATACCCATCACACCCAGCATACAGAACAGCGACCGCTACAGCTGCTAAGGAGCAAGGAGCACTAGTGCCGCCACCCCAGACACACAGGGGCGGACCCAGTAAAGCGACATGTGTACACCCAATAGTTTTTGCAAAAAATTCTAAGCTAGTAGGGATCATCAAATAGCCAAATACTAGCATTTGTTAGGGGTTTGCTTCGCACAAAAGGAAGGGAACAGAAGGGGAGAGACTACCTGGTTAGTGCTTGTCGCCGGTGAAAGACCGACGAAGGCCTCGCCACGACGCCACCTGGCGTAGGGCGGCGGAGGCGGCGGCAAGCCCAGAGAGAGGGGGTCGGTTGGGGGCTGGGGAGAGAGACAGCGCACGCAGGTCGCGGGGTTAAACGGTGATTCCGTAAACGCATCCGTGGAGTCGTGTGGAGTCGTGGGAGTCGCGGCGGACGGCGGTAGGCCCAGTCCGCGTTGTTCGGTCCAGGAGAGGCATTGGGCCTTCTCGTGGGCCGTTCTGTTTTTTCACGTATTTTTCGTCTGTGATTTTCTTTCAAAGAAAAGTCTAATTTACCACCCATTAAATATATATATTTAGATCATGTTTGGTTAGACTAAGGAGGACTTTTTGGAGTTGGACAAAAAAAAGTATCTTTTAGTTCCTATATGAAACTAAATAAGAGGGACTTTATACTAAAGTCCCTACAAGCTCCTCCTTAAGAGTCTTTTTTCTAAAAGTCACTAGGATTAAAGAAGTCCCAGGATGTCGGACTTCGGTCCCGTGAGTCGCCCGAGATAAGCGGAGTGGCTGAATATTTAATTATTATTTAGCTTTATTATTATAATTATTAGATTAAATTAAAGATAGTCGGAAAAAAGACTAATGGGCTGGCGCCCGTTAGCAATTGTAAACCCCTCATATAAATATAGGGGCAACTATCGTGAGACAATCAAGAAGAAAATAATTAGTTTTTTTACCTTGCTCTCTAGCCTCCAGCCGCGCCGCCGCCGCCCGCACCTGGCCGCCGCCACAGCCGCCCACCCGGCTGCCGCTGCAAAGCCCCAATAAGGCCTCGCCCCGCGGCCACGAAGGCCGGGCTGCCGCGACGCCGCGCCCGCGCCGCCCCGCCTCGTTTCTTCGGCCGATTTCACCCGCGCCACGTCTCTCGCTCTTCCTCTCGTGTTGACGGAAAACGGGTTGTGACATTGGTATCCCGAGACCACTACGATCCAATGGCCTTGACCTTGGGACAAACCATCACGGCGAACGCCAACGGGATCATCGACGAGCACATCGCAGCGACCATGGAGGCCAAAGCCTTGGAGGCTAATTCACCCCATCATCAACTAAGTACATCCCACCCTCCAAGCGCTCTCTTGATGCTGGACACAGATGAGCCCTCCATCCACCGCACCTTGATTCCTCCATCCAACAACCGTGACAAATCAAATTTCATCTCGAATTTGATACGAAATTCCCCAAGAAATTACTCCGAATTTCCACCCTAAATTCTTGCGGAAAATCCCGGACGTACCAGCAATAATATTAAATTATTTTTTCCGAGTATGATGGCAAGGGTGACCCTTCTCATTGGCTATACAAGTGCGATAAATTTTTCTCGCTCAAGGAATTATTAATGCAGATCGAGCTAAACTGCTCCATCTCCAAGGGAACACATTATCTTGGTTTATTCGTTGGAAAAACGAAGTGGGTCAACCATCTTGGCCGGAATTTTCTCGCAGCTATTATCGACGTTTTGGAACTCCACTACACAATCATCTTGGTGATCCGACAAAGATCACGCCCGCGGGAGATTTGGGCCAGTACACTAATATCGTTCCGCGAACGCCAACAAGGTACAACACCTCTCCCCAAAACAAATGACCCTATGCTTTATATTGCTGGTTAGCACCTCTCGATTCGGTCGACGTCCAACTACATCAACCACCTGATATTGAGACAGCCATAGCACTTGCTAGACGTCTCTATATACGACTCCCCGTCGACGAACTCAAAGGTACGCCAAGCAAGAGGATATTCAGATATTCAAATATAAGTTCATGGCTTAACGGCATATCCACTTGTCCTACCATGCAATTAATTATCAATATAAATGGCACCAATTTATTGGCTCTATTGGATTCTCGTTCAACACACAATTTTCGGATTACGATTTGGCTATGAAACCGGGCCTCCAAAGTTCTTCTTTACACCGTCCCGCTCAAAGTTGCTGTCGTCAATGGACAACACATCACAAATGTGGGAAGGTATGATAATATTGAATTTTCTATTGCTACCGAAAGCCTCAAAGCAGATTTCTTCAAAGATCAAATTAGGAGGCTATGATGTTGTTTTGGGTGTGGATCAGCCGAAGTTCTTTGGAAAATATTATGCGGAATTTTAATAAACTTCTTATGAAGTTACGGCGAAAGGACAACCCGATCACATGGTACGCCTCTCTAAAGAGACAATTCTCAACCGGTATTCATATACTTTCTCTGACGTGCCAATGGATCCTCTGTTATGCAAATTCCAACAACTTTTAGAGAGCCTTCGGGCTCCCCACCTCAACGGCGTTATGATCATAGAATTCATCTTAAGGATCCCACTCGGCCAACCGTCGTTCGCCCCTATCGTTACCCCTCGGATCTGAGAAAAATAAACCGAACGACAATGTGCGGACATGCTTCATCAAGGTATCATCCGGTATAGCACTTCACCATTCTCATCACCCGTCCTTCTTGTCAAAAAATGATCGACTTGGCGTTTACGTGTTGATTATCGGGAGCTCAATAGTAATACCTTGAAAGATAAATTTCTAATACCGGTTATTGCTGAATTCTTGGATGAACTAGAAGGTGCTAAATTCTTTACCAAACTAGATCTTCGCTTTCAAAGGCTATCACCAGTGCACGCATGCATCCTCCTGGACATCGAAAAAGACAACTTTTCGGGACACATCATGGGCACTTTGAGTTTTTAGTCATGCCATTTGGATTATGCAATGCACCTTCCACTTTTCAAGCTTTGATGAATGATATATTGGGACCGTTTCTGCGTAAGTTTGTGCTGGTTTTCTTTGATGATATCCTGATATTTAGCAAATCCCGATCTGAGCATCTCCACCATGTGGAAGAGGTTTTCAAGGTACTAGCATCTCATAATATCTTCTTAAAGAAATCTAAATGCCTTTTTTGGTCAATCACAATTGGGTTATTTGGGACATATTATATCGGATCTTTGGAGTGGTCCGTTGACCCGGAGAAAATTGAGGCCGTCACCGCTTGGCCGCTCCCCACAACTCTCCGTGAATTGCGAGGCTTTTACGGGACTCGCCATTTGGTTACTACTGAAAAGTTTATCATGGATTATGGCACAATTGCACGTCCTTTGACTGATCTTCTTAAGAAGGACTCATTCTGTTGGACACCCTTGGCAACAACGACTTTTTGAGCACCTTAAGAGGACTTTATCATCGCCACCCGGTTCTCCAAATTCCAGACTTTAATAAATCAATTGTGGTCGAATGTGATGCGTGCCCGTACGGGTATGGGTGCCGTTTTTACATCGGTAATGGTCCAATTGCTTACTTTAGCAAACGCATGCCCGATAAGTACAAAAAGTTAGGCCGCTTATGAAAGAGAACTCATAGGATCGTAACGGCCAGTCAAGCATTGACGACCATATCTTTTAGAGGGTCGCCCATTTATTATAAGGTCGATCATTCACGCCTTAAGTACATATTAGATCAACGCTTGTCCACGTTCCGCAAAGATCAATGGGTTAGCAAATTACTTGGCTATGATTTTTCGCTGTGGAGTATAAACCGGGTAAATCAAATGTGGTGGCCGACACGTTATCTCGTCCGAACACGTAGGAATCTTCACTCATGGCTATTTCGAAATTCAATTGGGGTTATTTGACCAAATTAAAGGGAGGAAATTGCATTCAGTGATGAGGCTATAGCCCTTATTGATTCTATAATCAACGGTAAGGACTCGCATGGGAAGTTCGCAATGGATTGATCTTGTTCAACAAAAGGTATGGCTTTCAAATCGTCCAAACATCTTGAGACCATTCTCCATGCAATTCATGATTCAAAGACATGAGGGTATACTGAAAAACATTGCATCGATTCCGCCGGACCTTCTTTGTCAAACATGATAAATGCATTGTCATAGATTTTGTAAATAATTGTTTGGTTTGCCAAAGCAACAAAACTAAACACCTTCATCCAATTGGGCTTCTTGAATTTTTACCAATTCGAGGGCAGATCCGGGAGGATATCTCAATGAATTCCATTAAAGCTCTTTTTTGAAAGTTGGATCTAAATCGGTAATCTTAACGGTGGTTGATCGTCTATCCAAGTATGCTCACTTTATACCCCTTTCTTATCCGTATACAACAACCTTGAGCTTCGAAAATATTTCTCGAGAGATTGTTAGACTACATGGATTGCCAAGATCGAGTGGTTAGTGACCGGGGATGTCATCTTCATGAGTCAATTCCGGCAAGAAATTTTCCGTCTATCCAACATTATTTTGTCACCAACATCGGCTTATCATCCTCAAGCGGATGGCGGTGAGGTCGTCAATAAAATTATTACGATGTATCTCATACGCTTGACTGGTGACAAACCAAAGGATTGGGTAAGATGGTTACCTTGGGCTGAATATTGCTATAATACTTCATATCATGCATCGACCAAAACAACGCCGTTCAAACTTGTGTATGGGCGTGATCCTCCTACTATTCGTAGTTATCATCCGGGTGAGACAACATTACGGCCGTGGATGATTTACTAACTCGAGAGGATATTTTTCTCAATCGGACAAAGGTTCGTTTGTAGTTGTCTCGTGATTATTACCGCAAATATTTTGATGCTAAACATACAGACACGAGAATTTAAAGTGGGTGATTATGTTTGGCTCAAACTTTTATCCCGTTACGTGGCAACAATATCGATTTACACAAAGGCAAGCTCTCTCCTAAATATTTTGGGCCCTTCAAAGATCGCAAGATCATTACACCAAGAACATATACATTGAATCACGCCACGGAACCCGTATACACAATGCCTTTCATGTCGGCATGCTCAAACCACACCGTGAGGAGATATCTACGTATATTCCGGAATTACCTCGGATTCACGATGGCACACCGGTCCCCTGAACCTGAATTAATGCTCAAAACAAGAGTCCGCCAGTGGTCAGTGCTGCTCATCAAATGGAAGAACAAACCCTGCTGCAGATGCTTCATGGGAAGATGCTGAATTATTCAACAAAATCTATCCGGACTTCCACTCGAGGACGAAATGAATCTCCAGCGGGGAGAGATGTCGACTCGGTCGAGTCGCCCGAGATAAGCGGAGTGGCTGAATATTTAATTATTATTTAGCTTTATTATTATAATTATTAGATTAAATTAAAGATAGTGGGAAAAGACTAATGGGCCCGGCCCGTTAGCAATTGTAAACCCCTCATATAAATATGGGGGCAACTATCGTGAGACAATCAAGAAGAAAATAATTAGGTTTTTACCTTGCTCTCTAGCTCCTCCAGCCGCCCGCCCGCCGTCGCCCGCACCGCGCCCGCGCTGCGGCTCACCAAGGCCACCGCCCGCCCGCACGGCCATGCCCCTTTGCCGCTACGACGCCGCCCGCGCCCGCCGTCCCGCCTCGTTCTTCGATTTCAGCCACGTCACGCCTCTCGTTCTTCCTCTCGCGTTGGATCGGAAAACGGGTTGTGACACAGACTACTTAACCAAATAGAGCAAAGAGAAACTATGTTATAATCCAAATTTTTGCCTCAAACCTTAAAAACGAGATATCTTAGATACTAATATTCTTTGTATCTAGTTTTGAAGACAGTTTTATCCTTTTAGTAAAAAATTTCTACTTGATTAGGATTCTTTATATCATAGAAAATGTCTTTAAGCTTCTAAAAATCCTAAAAAGAATCCAACAAATAGATTGGAAACATCAAATTCAATTAAAATATTTATATCTTCAAAAAATGTTTTAAAAGTCACAAAAGTAGATTGAGCTCTATGAAAATGAAAAAAAATAGAAAATCTTGAAAATCACTAAAATATTTTCATCAATGCTCAAGTATGTTTAGAATCTTTTCATAGCGAAATACCGTGAACCTTAATTGAATGGGGCCAAGATCAGCTCCACCAGTTTTATACAACGAACCTTGATGAGATGGAGACGTAGACGCGTCCAAACCAAATTTGCACTATAAATCTATAATTGGGTTAGAGCCAAGCTTCAACCACAGGATGGTGTCAAAACACGCACCCAAATCTCACCAAAGCACACTATTGAGAGAATGTTTCCTTAAAACTAACAGCTAATCATAATGAAATGTGGAGTTTTAGCAATTTACTCCTCTTTTGCAAAAGTGTTGGGTATGAGGATGACGGTGGTGGATGGTGAGATGACCCTGTTCGTTCAGATTGGAGCTTGCGTCCGTGGCGTATCTGTTTGGGATGGTGATCCTAGATGGTGGAATTTATGGCTTTTTAAGGTTTCTTGTCTCCCATCAATGGAGGTGGAGTAATTTGGTTTACTTTTGTAATGAGAGTTGCTTTAGTATCAATGAAATTTTTCCTTATCGCAAAAAACAAAACTAACAGCTAATCACTTTATTCAATTTTATATTAATGACGCATGATAATAAACTATGTATTCCTCTATCAAAACCGTATGACATATATGTATTGTTTGTATAATTGTCACTCAATTGTTTATAAAAAGAGTACTACTCTACATAATCTTGAGCAAATTCAGCCCAAAGGTAGCCTCTTTGAAGTTCATTTAGAGTAAAATTGCTATTGTTACGTTTAAATATTAATACCCTCTTGAAAGATCTCATTTAGCTTCACCATCAATCTTGAGCAATGTGGTATAAGCTTAAATTATAGTTAAACAAGAGTATATTATGTTACTTTAGAATTCTTGTTCTTATACAAATGAGTGTTTTGAATAAAGTATGTTCCATCCGTCCCAAAACAAGTATATTGCTTCTAAGTTTGAATAGTTTTATAGAGAATATTAACAACATTTGTATCTCCAAATAAATTTATTGTGAAAATAGATTCAACAATTTATCCAATGACACAAATTATATACTATAAATATTACTATTTTCTTGTATATATTTAGTCAAAGTTAAAAATGTTTAATTCATCGGGAAAGCGACACTTATTTTGCGATAGAGCTAGTATATATTATTTTACAAAAATGCCAAAGTGCATATATCATTAAGCGAGAAAGAGTTTGATGACAGTAGCCCGAGGTTACCGTATCCTACCCACACCGCCCCTAGCACATGAGCATGTAATTACAAGAAAACCGATTTGCAAGAAACACAAGAGTTTGAACTTTACATGTAGAATGAATCTACATCAACTAAAACGATCAAAATCTAGATTCATGTCATCATCCAACATAGTAATAAAGTTAATATAACTTAAACTAAGGTTTTAACTAAACCTATTAAGACACACGGAGGTGCGCGTAGATAGCTTACAATATGTGAGACCCCGCTAAATGGGCCATGGACCACGGGTGGGCTTGGGCCAAATACGTGAGTACTGTAGCACGAGTGATGACCTCGTCGGTTACTGTAGCTGCGCGAAATAGCACCGTGCGGAAGTTGAAGGAGAGTTGAGCCAGGCTTAAAAGCCTGGCTCCGGGAGGCTATTAACTCGGATCGATCCTTTTTGCGCCGGGCGGCGACGAAAAGCGCAAGAGAGTTAATTAGCGGTGTGGTCCATTCAACATGTAGAGTGGATCTTAATCGTCATCCCGGGTCGGGGCGTTACACAATACAACTTCTCATTCTGAACCTTTTACAGTAGTAGTCACCAGAGTTCAGTCACTAGTTGTTAGCTAACAGTACAGCTTAGTTTGTACAATGCCTAGATCTCCCTGATGGAGCTGCTCAGGAAAGATCAGCCCCTTCATGCGTACCTCATGTCCACAGGGGGTGGTGCAAACTAAACACATAACCAGAAGCTATTTGTATGCGTGATCTGACCCTTGCCTGACTCCTTTGTTGTCTTCATCACTGGATGACATTTCGAAAAACGAGAGCGCGACCAAGAACTGGAGGCAAAGGTGGTGGCCTGCTAAAGGCAAAAGGGGGCTCAACGTTTTCATCTTTCGTGACCATGGATTCACTGGATGTAACAGTTCGAACTTTGATAAAATTTAAGAGGAAGGAGTTGCCTACTCGCTAGTCCAGGTGGTGGCCTGCTAAAGGCAAAAAGGGGCTCAACGTTTTCATCTTTCGTGACCATGGATTCACTGGATGTAACAGTTCGAACTTTGATAAAATTTAAGAGGAAGGAGTTGCCTACTCGCTAGTCCATTGACGGGTTTGATTTGCTTGGTCTTCTCGGAACTTTGATAAAATTTAGGAGGAAGGAGTTGCCTACTCGCTAGTCCATTGACGGGTTTGATTTGCTTGGTCTTCTCGCGTCGAGCACCGAAGTCCGGAGTCGTCGCCTATTTGCCTCCGTGGCTCGACGACGCCAGTCGTCGGGTTAGAGAGTACGTGGGCCGCTCCCAAAAGTCAAATGGGCCTTAGATCCGATTTTAGCTTTTGCTGGTAGGCCGACTCGAACCCCACAAAGGAAACAGGTGTGAGCCTGACAATGGAACAGGTGTGTGAGCTGCATTGGGTCTAAGCTAAGCTGTACTACATATACAAATGTACTCAAAATCTCAAACGATCCTAGCATAGTTCATGCTGACATCTTAAGTTACATTCTACATACATGACCATCGGTTGGTAGCTCTACTAATAATATACTCCCTCCGTCTCAAAATAGATGTCACTATGGGAAGCGTGCGGTCAAATTTTTTTAACTTTGACTATGTTTGTATAAAATATGTGCAACATTTAAATCTTCAAATAAATTTGTTAAAAAACTAGACTTAAAGATCTTTCCGGCGATACTTATTACTTAAGATAAATATTTATATATTTTAATATATAATTGCAGGCATTTTGAAAACTTAAACTTCTCCGAAGCGAGAATGACATCTATTTTGAGACGGAGTGAGTAGGAGGAAAAGACCAAACAAGAGACTGAAGCCGGTACTACAAGTCACATAAGAATTCCATCCTTCCAAACCTCAACCAGGAAACAGGAGGCCATTGTCATGGACAAAGGGTGCCTACATATAAATGGTGAAGATGGTGCTGGAGTATAAAGACAGACAACAGGTTTCTGATTGAGCTGCTCTTTACTGATAAGCATGACATGAGTGAGCTGCTTTCTGATTAGAAGAAAAAGGCATTCATTCCCCAACGACATTGATCCTTTATTTGCAAGAGAAGAGATAGTATCCATCGGAAATACATCATAAACAAAGCAAATACTGTATCACTAATGTTTGGATTATATAATGATGATGATGCACTCTAGCAGTATGATGCAAGCCGGTGGCGACAGAGGGGCAGGCGGCGTTGGCGGCGTCGTGGAGGAGCCACTGCGAGATGCAGTGTTGGTGGAAGGCGTGGGAGCAGGGCATCGCCCTCAGCGTCTCGCCGGCGCGGAAGTCCTCGTGGCAGATGGCGCACTCCCACTCCGAGCGAGAACGACACGTAACCTCCGGGAGGCTCTGGATGGTCTTGCTAGTGGCAGCGACGCGACGACGCTTGCTGCTGCGATGAGTGGGGACGCCAGATAACCGTCATCTTCGTCGAACGGGTCATCACCTAAGAGGTAATCGAGAGGATGATGGACGGCAGAGGGCGGGATTGGCTGCACCGTCCCGGCCATCGGCCCACCTAGCTTGCTGGCGGGAGTTCATCGACATCGGAGGATTGATTTGACTGAGCACAATGACGAGCTAGCAAGACGACGGAACAAACCGACGAATCGATATGTATATGATATGATCAAAGGGAAGGGAAACCATCCCTCCTTTATATAGGCAGCGGCGGCGGCAGCAGCTCTTTTCGGATTCAATTGTGGACTCGACTCGGAGCCGGAGTCGGAGACGAGATCTCAATAATACGATACGGTTTCCTAGACGCCCTGCTAGGCTGCTACCGCGGTGGCCGGTGGGGGCACGTCCCTGCGGCGGCGGCGGTGGGGGCGGCCGAGGAGCGACCCGCGACGGCGATCGACCCGCGCTCGGCCGGGGGCGGGCCCCGTGACGGCGGCGCTTAGCCGGTGCGCATTCACGCGCAGAGATGGCGGCGCAGGCATGCTCGCGCGGCCAGGGACGCGTCCACGCGGCAGCGGCGCGCAGCCGGCGCATCTCTGACAGTGGCGCATCCACACGGAGACGGCCGCCAAGGAAGCGAGCCGACGAAGTTTGGCCGGGGCGCGTCCCCACCACGGTGGCGCGTCTGCGACAGCCACATCCCTGTTGTGACGACGACGACGCCCGCGCCGTCGTGCAAGAGTCAATCCACGTCCCCACCACGACGACGCCGCCGCTGCCGCTCAAGGCCCAGTGGCGGAGCTCTGTGTGGTGGCAAGGTGTGGCGCTCGCCATACCTTGAAGTCTGAAATTTTTGAACCGCATGTACTATATACTATTTATAGATACCTAGGAAGAAGCCCAGTCACAAAAGTTCCCGGATATAGGTACGAGGAACATGGTGCAGCGGTACATGGATCAATGATTTTAAGTTCCCGGTTAATAAGGGGGTATACCTCTTTGATACGTTTGGTTCGATGATGGGATCATGATCCCTAGATAATTGGGACGACGTACCCGGAACATAGCTATGGAACGGGGATCCTCAAAGATCAAATATTAGTTTTTTTTTCATTTTCATCTGATTTTGTTGACATTTTTCTCTGATTTTTAGAACTTTATTATGCTGATATTGTTTCATATTGGGCTGGAGGCCCATTTACGTTAGGTGGCTGTGCTGCCTTGCTTTGTCTATTAGTTGAAGCATCACCGTTCGACAGTTCGACACAGCGCCGCCGCCGCCGTTGGACACAGCGCCGCTGAAGCCTAGCGCCGCCGTCGTGCTCGAAGTGGGGATGCTTCGCCTCCCACCACGGCCGTTCAAAAACTTCACCGTCCGACCCAGCGCCACCGCTGCCTTCTGGCATGGAGACGCCTCGCCGCCGCCGTCCGTCGTGCAGAGGTCTGCTCGACTCCAGCGCCGCCGCCGCCGTCCCCTTCTCTCCTTCTCATGTTCCCATCGATTTTGGTACATCGTCCCTATTCACGATTCAAGCACGTTCCAGCAACTGTACCACGCCGTCCCCGTTCCACGATCCGGAACGAAAGTTCCGGGAACGGGGAACACGGCGGTGTACCGCGTTCCGTGTGACTGGGGGAAGAAGTCTCAAGCAACAATGAGATGAAGGAAAACAATAAAACATGAATATTGCGATGTTTTGTTGGTCTTGGGCTCCTCAGAAACGTACAGGCCACGGTCAGTGGTCACGTATATACATATATGTTATCGATTTCGCTACACTTTAATTTTGGTTCGTCCTCTGCCACTGTCAAAGGCCCAACTCGCTTCCTGCTGCTCAAGTTCCTGGACGACCTGAGCGCGAGTAGGAGGACGCCGTGGAGATGCGGACTTCGCTCACCGCGATGAAGGGGTACGCCGGCCTTCTTATTGGCACAGCCATCTTCTCCAGCACGGGCTTGGAGGCCGCGGTAGTGGCAGCGGGGACGCTCGTGCGCATGGACTGAGGCGCTATGTTTGCTCCGTCTCCGACGACGAGAGCCCGTCGTAGCTTGAGCACACGGAGAAGCTCGATGTGGTGGCACGCCTCGCGACCCTGGGGCCGCCGTCGCCGCTCTGCTGCCATGATAGCTCCTCGCCGTGTAACTGTAGTGCAAGTGCTCAATTCAACAGGGCTCGAGGTCAACCCCGACATACATGAGGCCGCCGGCCAGGAGGAGCTCGTGTGGGTGTGGCAACCCACTAAAATTCTCTCTATCTAGTTTTGAACGTGTGGCAGGCACGTAGAGCAATTACCAAACATGAATACATAATTCATCTCTACTCCCTCCGTCACTAATTGACGATCGCCGTCGGCTTTCGTTACCACAAGTTTATTTCGATTTGTACAAAATACATGTAACATTTATATTTCTAAATAAATTTATTAAAAAACTAGATGAAAAGATCTTTCTAATGATACTAATTACTTAGCATAAATATTTATATATTTTAATATATAATTACCAAAAGTAGTTTCTTGGGAAGCGAGAACGAAAACATCTAGGGACAGGCTTTGAAGACGGTTTATCCCTTTTACTAAAAAAAATATACTTTGTTGGGACATGGTCCTGACAGAAGGCGCAAATCAGCCACTCACCTTGTTTTCTGAGTTTCCCTTGCAGGACGGTAGCAGATGGCGGAGGTCGTGACCTCCGCGTTCCGGTCGGCCGTGCCAGGCGGAGGCCTCAACCTTCGCCTCCCAAGCGGCTCTTCCTGACAAAGGCGGAGGCTACCCGAGCGCGGACCTCAAAGGCGAAGGTCCTCAAGGTGCCTTCTGACGGGCAAAGCTGGCGACTTTGGGAGTTGGCGAAGGTTCCAGTCCGGAGGACAAACTCCTCAAGGAAGATACCCGCCGCGTGTGGACCACACGCTCTGGGACGCGCACGAATATTAAGGGGGCGTCTCCAATGGTGGCCGGAAATAAATAGCTAGGAGGAATTTATTGGCTATCAATGACACTTTTACAAATAGCTAGCTAGATGAGATATAAAAATAATATAAAAGTAACATGTTGATTGGCTATCGAGAAGAGAGAGACCAAATAGCTAGCGACTCTCAAATAGCTAGCGACTAATAGATATCTAATCTAGCCCGCTCTCCTGAAACATCTCTCTCACATAACTCTCAACTATAATGTTTATTTTTTTCTTATTTAGATGTCTCATCTAGCTAGCGATTTGTAAAGTGACATTGATAGCCAATAGAATTGTTTCTAGCTAGCGATTTGGTAACCATTGGAGGCACGCCCTAAGCAGTTACTACTTTGTGTCCTACCGCTTTGCGTCCTCTACACTTAGACACATTCCTCTACTCTACTCCCCCCAGGGCAACGTTTAACCCCTTGTTGAACCTAGAAGTTCAACATACTTGATTAGGATTTTTATATCATAGAAAATGTTTCTAAGCTTCTAAAAATCCTAAATAAATAATCTAACAAACAGATTGGAATACATCAAATTCAATTTTTTTATATTTCATAAAAAATGTTTTAGAAATCTCAAAAAAGTGGATTTAGCTCTATGAAAAAGAAAAAAAGAAAAAGAAAAAGGAAATCTTGAAAATTCCCAAAACATTTTCATCAATGCTTAAGTATGTTTGGTTTTTGAAGTTCATTTAAAGCAAAATTGTTATTGTTACGTTTAAATATTAATACCCTCTTGAAGTTACTGGTGTAGGATCTCATTTACCTTCACCAACAATCTGGAGCAATGTGGTATAAGCTTAAATGATGGTTAAATAAGAGTATATTATGTTACTTTAGAATTCTTATCTCCTACTTTCTAAACACAGCCAAGCTCTTGCAAAGCATTGGGCCACGTCATCCTATTTTTTACCACCGTTGGATCCCAACCATGGTTGCTATCCTGCGTCAATGAGGTCGCCATTGATGAGTGTCCCAGACGCCGAGAGAACTCGGTCTTCAATGGCGGCGCTACCCTTTCCTCTCGTCATAAGCCGTCTGTTTGCGCATCTGGCGAGCGCCTCCAATCGCAATAGCATATCCGGTGCGGGCTACTAGGGACGTGCGGCACTCGAATTTGCGCGACTCCAATCGTTCTACGGCAAATCCCCACGCTTCGGCGCGGCCAGATAGACCACTGCGGCGCTCGCTCCATCTCAAGCCAGCGGCCAGAACCCGCGCCCGGCGCCCACGGCGGCGGATGCGATGCTGCGCAGCCGGCCGCGGACGGACATCGCGCCCGGCGGCCGGCTGCGGCGGCGAGGCAAGCTGGCGGCAACACGCGATGGCGGTCGCGAGTCACGGCCTATCACGGCGAGGTAGCGACCTCGGTAGCGGCGGCGAGCGGCCTCCAGCGGGCGCCGGCGGAAGCGGGGGCGGCCTCCATTACTCCTAGCGTGAGCGGCGCGGGCCCGAAGAAAGCGGACAGCCGGCGGCGGCGGCCACCAGTGCGCCCGACCGTGGAGCGGTCGCGGCGTGCGCATCGTTGGGGAAGCGGCACGGGGCCATGGCCCGCCAGCGGCCAGGATCGCGGGCTCTCTCTTCTGGCTTCGATGCCGAGGAAACGCACCGCCGTCGCCCGGCCCGGCGCGGGCCGCGCCCGGCCCGCCATGCCCGTGCTGGCCGGTGGGCGAAACCGCGCCCTTGCACGTGCCCGAGCGACGAGGTCGTCATGACTTGGAGCCACGCGACGCCCTCGCCCTTTACGAAAAGCCACATACGGGCCGCCATGCCCCTGCTCTCCCTGCCCTCTCCCTCTTCTCTCTCTCCCGGAGGCCTCTTGGATGGATGGGTGGAGACAGTCGATGACAACGACCGCCGTGCACGAATAGGCCAAAGGCATTTAGCCTTCCACGTCATGACACCCAATAGCACAAAGCACAAGGGCACGCCACCCAAGTGGGACCCAATTGCAAGAGCCTTAGCCACACGCTGGATCCACGCCTGACAGCCGAGCCCCACAAAACCGGGTCCACGTGTCAACCAGCAGGAATAAACTGCTAGGTACACCCTCGAAATGTATACAGTAGATTAAAACGGTAAGTATATAGTACCAGAAAAAATTCTCAGAAAAATTATAAATAAACTAGGTACACTCATGATCCTACCCATATATCTACATCCCAATTTCATTATTTCAGTTTGCAGAAATAGTTACCAAGTCCATATTCCACATAATAAATCTCCATTAAATCTTCAGACATTCATAACTCATTCATCCTAACTTCGAATCACTCCGTTTCACTTCCAAAATTTATCTAAAAATCATGTTCTGCATTTCCATACCGTATATTTGGCCACAAATTTTGTTTAACTCCAAAATTTTACTATGATTTGGAGAGTACGGATTCCTATCTTTCAAAGATCCCACAAAAAATAGTACTTCCTTATTAACAGTGTATTTCTTATGCTCTAACGTGCAATACTGCATTTTCAAATATACAGTACTAATGCTGTAGTTTCTTGAACTATATCCATTTCACATATTGAAATATACGTTTCTTCATACCTTCTCACCATGGCTCTACAAAGCTATCAAGGTAAATTCTTCATCAATGTCTCAACTACCATTTGTAAAATAGAATTACCACAAGGTTTTGCCCTCTTTGTATACTAAAAACTGAGATAACATGTTTATTTCATGGTACATATATCCTCCACTGGCCTCCTCCATTTCACTCATTTTTTTCAAGAACCACTGGCACCGCTACGGACTGTCGCGCGGCCGCTTGGCCTACCGCTCCCCACGCCGGCGCCAGTCAAATGCAAGATTATGACCGCGGCCAAGGGAAGCAGATCGAACGCCACATGAACCTATACGGCCTGCCAGGATAACCGCGACAGCCACACCAGCGGCCGGTTCGCAGGCTAGGCGCCGCCTTCTCTCGTTCTCGCTTGGCGACACTCTGGCTATGATAAGGAGTGACAGACCAGACTGGCTAGCTTGCGATGCACAAGATGTGCCTGGCCAAACGCGCGAACACGACAAGACTGCCACAAGCAGATGATCCGCGACCACGGAGCCAACAGCGGCGCAGCGCCACTACGGTCGGCCAACATACTGTGCCCGTTGCTTGCCGAAGATGTTGAGCATGCCAGCAGATGCAGCGTACAAGGTGCTAGATCAAATGCCATAGCAATTCTAAATTTTATTACGGTACGCCTCTTATATCTGGATCTTCTCACTCTGCCAATTTCCAAGACTGATGAAATATTTGGATTTTCTAGAACTTTATTTTGCCTGCGCAATTGCAAGATCTTATTATTTTTCGTTAAATGTATAAACACCTGAAGTTTCGAAGCCTAGAGTACAAATACGTTGAGAATAAAAAGGAAACGACTATCTGGATAAGTAGTGTATAGAACTACAACTCATAACCTTGTATGCATTTCACCATTCAATTGCTGAGATTTGCTTTCACAGTCTGACTATAAGTGAAGTAATTCATATGAATAAATAATAATATAGTTGGTTTAAGAGAGATTGACTCATAAAGAAACGTTGTGCACATATGCTGATATTTCTAAAAAAAAAGACACAAAATATTACCCATATATTAGTAGGTCCCTTGTCCTTGCATGAGTTTTTTTCTAAGAGCAAGTGTAATATCTCAACTGTAAGCCGACAAAAATGCTGACATGAAGGAGAGAAGGGTGGAAAGAGAAGAAAAAGCAAATTGTAAGCTTACAACTGGCTTAGAAACAAGAACAAAAAAAAAAAAAAAAAAACTCTCTCGAGAAAGATAAGTGGATCCTATATTAATTGTGAAGAGCTAACTACTATATGAGTTGTCTGAGAAAGCTAGCTACAAGAAGCCTTACAGCCAGCGGCGGACTGTAAATCGTTAACCTTGCTCCAAGTCAAAATTCTATTCTAAGCACCCATTTATGATGATCTTATCATGGCCACATTAAATTTTAAGTTAAAGAAGCTATCTGCAGTTTGAATTGTTTCCCATTATTTATAGACAATGCTTAAGTCAATGTTAAGTTTCTCTTGATTGATAGACAACTAAGACACTTCTATATAATATCCACATTTTAATTTTGGACCTCCTCTATTATTACTTCAATTTTATACTTCAAACTTGAATCACTGGTGTTGTATATGTTCCAAATGAATTTACACCACTATACACCAATTCAAGTTATTGAGGATATAAACATACATATCTTGCATTTTCATATTAACCGGTATCCTACACAAATTTGACTGAACAATGGCCATAGCACACATGGCGCAGCAGAGTCTGTAGGAACATAAAGATATTCAGTGTTGGTAAAAGAATCTCAAGTCCCTCTTTGAACTGAAATCAAAGCAACATGATTTATTTAGCTATATTCCTATCATCTTTCACTTTTTCCTATTAAAGTCTGTTTGGAGATCTCAATCTCAACTGTTACACTAAAGATTGTAGCTCGACCAGCAAAAATCAAAAAGCACATATACGTACAACCAAGGATATAGTAACACTGCACATAGACGTACATAACATCATTGTTTGGAGAGAAGCAACAAAATAGATTAACCTAACGATAGAGACATGGCTACTGGCAATGGGCGCGGCAAAGCCGCGCCTGGTTTTCTAGTTCTTATACAAAGGAGAGTTTTGAATAAAAGTACGCTCCATCCGTCCCAAAACATTCTATGTTTGAATAGATTTATATAGAATATGAATAACATTTATATCTCCAAATAAATTTATTGTGAAAATAGATTCAACAATTAGATAATGACACTAGTTATGTACTATAAATATTACTAGTTTTGTGTATAGTCAAAGTTAAAAATTTAACTCATCAAGAAACGACACTTATTTTGGGAGGGAGCTAGTATATTTTTTTTCGAAAACGTCAAGGCACATATTTTATTAAGCAGAAAGAGTTTGATACAAGAGAAGGGCTACTATATTTTATTAAGCAGTAAGAGTTTGATACAAGAGAAGAGACAGTAGCCCAACGTTACCGTACCCTACCCTCACCAGCCCTTAGCACACGAGCATGTAATTACAAGAAAATCAATCTGCTACAAGTGCAAGATTTTGAACTTAACATGTAGAACGAATCTACATCAATCAACTAACACGATAAAAATCTATATTCATGTCATTACCCTACATAGTTATAAAAGCTATTATAACTTAAACTAAGGTTTTAACTAAACCTATTAAGATACACGGAGGTGCGATGCACGGGGACAAAAACTGTATAGATAGCTTACAATACAACTTCTTAGTCTGAACTTCGTACAGTAGTTAAAAAAAAGTCAAAGCGACTTATAATATGAAACAAAGAGAGTAGTTAACAGTACAACTTAGTTTGTACAAGGCCTAGATCTCCTGATGGAGCTGCTTATGAAAGATCAGCCCCTTCTTGCGTACTTCATGTCCACTGCAAACTAAACAGATAACCAAAAGCTATTTGTATTAGGGCAGTCCCAATGATAGACACTATGCACGTTTTCCATGGTCAAAATATAACAAATAGAAACTACCCTTTACAATGGTGGTTTCTTGGCCTAATAAATTTTTCCCTCTCCCATTTATTTCTTCCTCCTCAGATGTTCTCCCTCCACTGATTTTCTATGCAGACTGAAGCAGTGGACAACGGACGCAAGCAAGGCAAGCACACAACGCAACGATCGACAACGCAAGCCAGCACAGCCAGCCGATGCTCTCTTCCTCTCGTTCTCTCTACGATCGCAAGGATGGGCAGTGGATGGCTGGCGAGCACAGCAGCGAGCACGCAAGCGCCGGAGAGGAGTCCGGAGAGGCCACGCTTGTGCGGGACCAATTCCACTGCGCAGCCAGCCGATGCTCTCTTCCTCTCGTGCGGGATCAATTCCACCGCTTGGCGCCGACGAGGAGTCCGGGAGAGGCCACGCTCGCCGGCGCTTTTTCGCGGCGCCATGGGCGCCATGTCCGACACTTTGTTCTCTGTTTTCTTCGGCATATCGATCCGCCTCCGCCGAGTTAGTGACCAGCGCGGCAGCAGCGCTCGACGACGGAACAGCCGCGCGCCGGCTAGCTTCGTCATCGCGTGATGCAGAAAGGAGAGGCGAAAGGGAAGTCGGGCCCGGGGCGACGAGCGAAAGAGGCGAAGGCGGTGCTTTCGAGCCATCGCGGCGGCGGCGCCAAAGCGGATCCGGGAGAGGATGTATCGACTGAGTCGAGTCTCCCCAACGGCATATGAGTCGTTTCTACGAGCATTGGGGCAAGAGTCGACGTCGTTCCTTCCTCAAGAAACGGTTTCTATCTTTTCCTTCTCTCCCTTCATTAACTCTACTGCCACATCAGCAAAATCATTAATTTTTGATGTAATTAATATAGATAGAAACTACAATTAATGAACCATTGGGACTGCCCTTAGTGACCTGAACGTTGCCTGACTCATTTATTGTCTTCATCACCGGATGACATTTCGAAATACGAGAGCACGACCAAGGGACCAAGAACTGGAGGCAAAGGAGGTGGCCTGCTAAAGGCAACCAGGGCTTCAACGTTTTCATCTTTCTTGACGATGGATTCACTAGAAGTATTTTCCTTTCCATGCCTCTGTGGAGTAATTGTCATCGTCCCTGTATAAAGGTTTTCAAAGAACAAATAGGAGAAGAAAAATGTCAGCCATTCAGGAAAAGGATTTTACAGTTGGAACTTGGATAAAATTTAGAGGAAGGAGTTGCCATACTCGCTAGTCCATCGACGGGTTTGATTTGCTTGGTCTTGGTTGCACTCTGCACCAGAAACCTCGCTGCGCCCCTCATCGGATCGCAACTCTGCAGCCAGTAATCTTCAGATGAAGTCAAAGAAGCAAACTGTTTAGTTTGTCCAAACACGTTAAACAGGTAATTTTGCTATTCTGTTTCGCAAAAAGGTAATTTTACTATTCAAATAGACCTTTCACTGTACACACATTGTTCATCTCATAAAAGGTTTACAATGCAGTTAGACCTGGTTTAAAAGTTTGCACGATTTACTATAAATTCTATTTGATTAATTTTTTTTATTTGAAAGATCCGGTTTCCGGCTTTGATTAATTTAAGGAGAATACGGCTTTGATTAATTTAAGGAGAATAGAGTTTGTGACAACACGCGCCAAGAAGCGCGTCCGCCCCAGCCAGAACCGCTACAGGGGTGATAGACTCACGCCGATACATCGAGAGAAAATAACAACCCGAAGAAGATAGAGTCCGGAGCTCCCCAGGGGCGTGAAGGTCATCGTTGCCGGCACAAACAAGCGCAGCTCCGACTTCCAACAATAGCGACGACGCCCACTTAGCCGAAGTCGAAATCCACAACCACGCCCGGGGAAGGATACGGCGTTCGAGGAACCGCCGCCGCCGCCTAAGATAGACCGGGTCCTCACCCGCGGACAGATGCTAGGGGCGCGACGCCCCAAGAGGATACGGCGCCCGCAGCGTCGGGCTCGCCGCCAACTTTAAGCCCCAAGATATCCCCAGCAAAGACCGACGCCCGCCAAGAAACCCGAACCTTGCTTGTCGCCACCGCCGTTGTTGCGGGTCAAGCGAGAAATCTCACCCGAGGAGTGTCGACGCAGCGCCCGGCTACGCATCGCAGCCCGGCGAAGCTGCGTCGACCACCCCGCCAAGAAGACACAAGCCGGAAAACCAGCCATCCCACCGCAGCTCATGCGTCCACCTGCCGGACCGCACACCGACGCCGCGCCTTCGTCTTGACCACCATTGCAGCAGCCATGGATGTCACAAAGAGCTGAAGCCACCGGGGAGGGACGGTTGAGAAGAAGGGTCGCCCCCAACGCCCCGCGCACTAGGTCCAGCCGCCAAGCACCACCACCGGCCGCCACCACATCACCGCCGGCCGGGGCCCGATCCGCCAACCGGCACCGGATCCGCCACCTAGGCACCGGATCCCCACCGTCAAGAAGAAGGCAGAGATGCTCGGGGAAGAGGTGCCCCCGCCATCCCGACGCCCGGCCGCAGCCCCCCAGCAAGGGCGCATCGCCTCCGTGGCGCGGGGCCGCCGCCACCGGTACCGCGCAGAGGAAGGGGTCGACGGAGGAGCACCGCCGCCACCGCTGTCCGCCGCTTTGGGCTCGTCGGCGCCACCGCCGCCATGCGGCAGCAGCCCCACCGAGCTCCACGCCGCCGACGCCGCCATGCCCGCCCGACCAGCCGAGCCAGCGCCACCGAAGCCTCTCGCGAGAAGATGGCTCGCCGCCGCCCTCCCGGGTAAGCGCACGGCCATGCCGGCAGCTTGCTCGGGCGGCGGCGCGGGCGAGATTGGGAGGAGAGGGGGAAGGGGGGCGGCGCTAGGTCCACGCCGCCGCCCGAAAGTCGCCCTCGTGGGGAGTTCCTCGACTACGCCCAATATTATTTGATTAATATCCTTCCAATGTTTGAATCATGTTCAGTTAGCTCATACTACTCGATCTTGGTTTGTTCAATTGCATAACCTGAGAAGTGTTTGGCTCCTCGATCTTGGAATTCTACAAATTAAATATGGCAATGCAGCCTATCACGTCATGAAAAGGGTTACTGAATGAATAGAGTTTGTTTCTGACTGTATTGTGCTTAAGTCTCTAATTGTGCTCCGCCTCCGCATGGACAGAGAAGGTGATTTACTTCTCATGTCATGGGCAGAGAAGCTTCTTAGACTATTCGCCATCAAAAAATTTCATAGAAATGCCAACAGAAGCACAGAGCAAGCCCAACATTTCTGCTTGGTTTTGCAAGATAGATGATCCGTGAAAGCCTTTTCTGCCTAATCCACAGATCAGAAATAGACAACACGATATATTCAGGCAACGATGAACACGGCGGGGCACAATCACGCGTCTTATTCCTGATCTCATGATAGAATGAAGGGGATGGTGGCCGGCCAGACATACCTTGAATCCCGATTGCTCAGCGGCTAATTCGTGCGAAGGATGATGGTGTGGCCTCGGAGGGAAGAGAACAGACGCGCTGCTTGACTCTGATCGCTCAGTTGTGGACGATGGGCGAGCGGCGAGCCCTCTGGAAAGTTCTCGCGACGAGCACTGGGGAGTCCGGAATTGGAGCCTTTTCCCTGTATACCCCTACAAAAATTTCTTTGACCCTGTGTACCCCTCAAAATTTTTTCTTTCCCCGTGTGTCCAACTCCAACATTTTTTGCCCCAGGTACCCTTCCGTCCAGATTCATGGCTAACAGTGTTAAACTACTAACGAAAAAGTCCAAAGTACCCTCAGCTCCAAACTACAATCACAGGTGGCTCCCACGGACATCCCCTTCCTCACCTATTTTTTTTATTTTCTACTTACCGAAGAGGAGGGCCAGCAGCGCTAGCTTGGAGAAACAAAAAAAAAAAAAAAAAAAAAACGAGTCGCGATGGGGCCCCGCTGTCACACCCCTCGTAACATCGATCGCGAGGGAGAGCAGCCGGATTCGCCGGCGGCGAGCTGTCCTACCAAACCAAGGACACCTTCGGACTCGCGGGCGACGAGATCTACGCGCTGGTGCCAAGAAATCGGCTCACGCCTAACCCTTAACTTTACGGCCGGGGCGCCATGGCGGGCGGCGGCGTTGACGGCGAAGGGCGCTGCCATCTCCGCCACGGCGGGCAAACCAATGCGCAGCACGGGATTCCCCGACATCGAGGCGACTCAAAAAACCCCTAGCTAATCGGCGGAGAAGGCGGGTGGATCGGGCTCGACCGACCACGCTTGGCGCCACGCGCTGCGGCGCCGGCGTTCGGCGATCTCGACCTCCGAGGGCTCAACCGGTGAGGTTTTCGCGGTGTCAAAGATGGCGGCAGGCGACTCCGTGCGACGCAAAACCGAGATGGGGAAGATGGAAGCGAAGTTGGTGATAAAGAGAAAGTTTCGCCGGCGTTCCAGCCGGGCGGCGCCATGGTGGAAACGCGGTTCCCCGGCCTTTACCTTCTTTGGATGGCGGCGCTACCGGGTTGGCGAGGTGGGGACGCAGGTTTCTTCTGTCGGCCGCCGCAACGCAACAAGTAGGCGCACCACCGCCGCGCCGGGCCTCCGCGCCATGCTCGACGCTGGCCGCTGCTCCGCTACGGCCGGCTTTCCCGAGGAGGAGGGGTTAGCGAAGTCCCCGGGGCGGTGCGGACGACGCGAAGGTGCGACGAAGTCGTCTTAGCCGGATGGGGAGGGCGGTGGACCGGAGGGCGGGGAAGAGGGGAGGACGGCGGAGGGGGCGGATCGAGACCACGAATTAACGGAGAGAAGTCGCGTCACGGCGAGAGAGATCGTTATGTTTCTCGGAGAAAGGGCACGAGACATTTTCACCAATGCGGGTCCCACGAGTCAGTGCACTCAAACGACAAAATCAAACGGAAGACAGACGGAAGGGTACGTGGGGGCAAAACAAAGTTGAAATTGGACACACAGGGGAAAGAAAAGTTTTTCGAGGGTACCTGCTGGCACAAGGAAACTTTTATAAGGGTATACAAGGAAAACTCTCCCGGAATTGTCGCCTCCGTGTCCAGGTCAATACGTGGGCCGTTCCACAAAAGCCAAATGGGCCTATATCCGATTAAGCTTGCTGGTAGGCCGGCTCCCCCAAAAATTGAGATAGTTTCAGACTGACAATGGGCGTGCGTGAGCTGCATTGGTGACGGCACTGTACTGATTAAGCTAAGATAAATACAAATGCACAAAAACGAACCTATATCTCAACTAGCATTGTTCATGCTGACATCGTAAGTTGCATTCTACATACATGATCACCGGTTGGTGAC
The DNA here is from genome assembly GCA_015847255.1 of Hyparrhenia diplandra. Classification (NCBI taxonomy): domain Eukaryota; kingdom Viridiplantae; phylum Streptophyta; class Magnoliopsida; order Poales; family Poaceae; genus Hyparrhenia; species Hyparrhenia diplandra. The sequence continues at coordinate 60,659 of JADLZK010001492.1, read as the reverse complement.
TTGGTGCTATAAAACTAGGACCTATTTGGACCACTAGTCCCAATTAACACCTCTCAAGACTATTATAGTCCGCATGTTGGATACTTTAGGGACTTAGTGAGACTAGACTATACGGAGTAGTCTCTAGATCTAAGTGACTAGTCTCTACGGAGTAGTCTCTAGTTCTTAGTCTTGAGGAACCAAACAGGGCATGATGTTCTCTACGTGCAGTGCAGTCATGGTCATTTAGGCATTTTGTGTCGCACCAAAGAATTACTGGAGTATCAAAATTCAATATAACATGGAGGTTATAGTAAAACAACTTATGGTCTATTTTGAACTTATATTTGTATATTTGCTACCCATACGAGAAATATTACTTCTATGTTGCACTTCTACTAAAGAGAAGCTAGTTGAAGAGTATGTAGCATGGTAACCGATAAAATCAATTTTCATCTTTCACCCTAAGAATTAGAGATAGGTTTATACGTGAACTTAACTACAAAGTTATGGATTGTCAAATTTGAAGCCACATAGTTTAATTCATTATGTAGATTTCAACTCTTCCAAATTGAAAGGATCCAAACGACCCTTACAGAATTTAAAAAGATTTTCATGGATTCCAGGATAGGTAGTAAAATTTAGATTAGATTGCACAGTTTGGAAAGGCCCAACTTTGTGTCCTACCTAACTTGGAAAAGAAAAGGGTGGAACCGTGGAAATAGAAAAGGAAATGGCCATGTACCCAGCCCAAGCTACCAGAGTTTCTGGGCCTTGTAATGGACCCTAGGAACCCATGGAGAACTTCCATGTAGCCACGCAGGCGCCAACAAAGCCTATGGGCCTAAATGTGTATGTAGTCCCTCCCTTCATTCTTCGTCGACCATTTTCTAAAACTTTTTTCCACTCAAAACAAATTCCAAAACCTTTTTAAGAAAAGAAAAAAACCCAAGCGTAGATCCCAATATGTTGATTTTGGATTTTTGTGGCCTCTAACCTAACCTAGCACTCCTAAACTATTATTAATTTTACCTAGCCTAGAGCATCTCTAAGAGTTTACCAAATTCTACTTGGCTTGCAAAAGTATATGGCATGTAAAAAAAGCTAATCTCTAACAGTTTGACAAATTTCACCCTTCAAAATCAGCATTTCAGCTATTTAAATACAATAAAGAAAAAAATAAAAGAAAAATACCTTTGCAAAGTGAACACAAAAAATTTCACAAACTAACTAATCCCATATCCGAAAACTATTATTTATTGCACTTTTTTCGTCGGACACACGATGAAGAGTTTCTATTTGAAATTTTTTTTTTCTCTTGTTCATGAGCGGAGAGCAAGGCAGGCGGGGAGGCCCGCTTCGGCTCCGTCGATGTGCAATTGCTCACCCCCGTTCCACGGTTGGGTTTTGCGGTTTTTGGCCGGGTTTGTAACCCAAGCCACATTCTCGTTTACTTGTCTAGGTCGGTTTGGGTTGGTCACGCGGTTTCCGCTGGGTCGGTTTCTCCGATTCAACATGCGAGCCTGATGATGTGGTACTTGGTTGAACAAAGAAGTGTTGATATAGATTTGAGAGGTCCTAATGACTAGAGGGTGGGGGTGAATAGCCTATTAAAATTTCCTTCAAGCAACACTTGAGCAACCGGTTAGTAAACAAAACGGCGAAGCAAAATAAGCGGTGCTACAAGTGTATCTAAGCAAGACCCTATGCAATCAACACTACGTCAAGACTATGATCTCTAGTCACACAATCTAGGTCACTAAATCAATCCTAGGTGAACAAGAAATACTAGCAAATGTATCACTAGAAGTTACACTGGATGATCAAACCGATAGCTAAGCAAACTACTCAAGTCAAGACTATGAAAGTAATGCAAAGTAGTTCTAGGATACAATACCGACGGTGTCGAGAAGATGTAGTGGCCAATCACCGGGTCAATGAAATCTCCAACGAGCAAAGCACACTTGACACGATGATTTTTATCGAGGTTCACGTGTTTGTCGACACGCTACTCCTCGTTGTGGCGATGCACCCACTTGATGTTCCAAAAGCTTAATGGCGGTGCCAAATCCCACGGTGGGAGCTCAATGAAACACTCACAAGAGGGATCCACAAGCCACGAGCAATCCACTAGAGATGCCTTTTCGCGAATCTCCCGCGAGGTAAGGCTCAACCCCTCACAAGTCCACCCGGTGTTGCCTCAAACAAGCTCCAATCGAGCTCAACAACGCCTCAAGCTCCAAGTCGCTAGAGAACCAAGCAAATTCCTAAGAGAAACGAAATCCCGCAGCTCCTCCAAGGATGAAGTGCCTCTAGATGCAAGCAACAAGCAAATGCACTTCAATCTCTCTCAATCTCACCCAAGAATCGAAGTTAGGGTCAAGAGATGAGTGGAGGGGAGTGTCTTTATGACACCCCAAAATTTTCCATTTTTGGGATGTCATTATAAAACACTAAATAAAATCAAGGATTTGAAATTTTCCTAAAATTGACTAAGATTTAAATTATTTGTTAACAGTTTGAAGTGAGAAAATGGCTTTATAAAATCTTTGCGAAGATAATAGAAGAGTGCCTTGTTGTTAGTTGATTGTGTGTGATCATTCATGTTGTGATATGATGCTTGACTATTGCTTGTGTTTGGTGTGTTTGAGTATGTCAAAATTTCATGGCGCGATTAGTGCAACGACCGTCTCCTTCCTCCATGTTTTTCGTCTTTTTTTCTACCATCACCTTCTTTGTTTCCCTATTTATTCCTTTGTTGAAAGGTTCGCAAAATCCTTTCTCTCCTATGCTAAACCATTCCTTTATGATCAAGTTTCATAAATCCATCTCCTAAAATATCTCAACGACTTTTTCGAATTTTCGAGCCTTCTCTTGCTTTTCTTCGAGCTTTTCCATTTTTCTAGATCATCTCAAATACCTTTTCATGAGCTCCAAATACTTTAATTGGGTTCATCATGGTCCATTATGTCTCTAGGAATTTTCCTGGAATTTTTGGAGGCTTCGGAATATTTATCACGGCCTAAATATCATGTCTCGGATTTTCTGTAATTATTTTATTCCCGAAATTCTTTTTTATTATTCTCCAAAACCTAATTTTTCTACCAACCCAAACCTCACATATAAATACATGCCGCCGTTCTCCTTCTCGCGCTGATCGCAAAAAGTACGGCCCGTTTCCCAAGCCGCCACTCCAAACTCCCTATATCTGTCGCCGAAGTTCATCTCGACTAGGGTTCCGGCGAGAACTCCGGCGAGCTTTTCCGGCCAAACCAGGGCGTTCCAGCGAATTCCGTTTCCACCAAAAGGTAGCTCTCGTCGTCCTCTTCGCCGTGGTATATTCGTTTGTCCCGATCCGTTGCCGTTTGACCCCTAAACCTTTCATTCTTTGTTTCCGATCGAGTTTTCCGGCGAGGTCTTCCATGGACGTCGTCGTCTTCCTCGTCGTTTCCGGCCGCCAGCATCACCCGGCCGCCTCCCGTGCCGATCACGCGGCGCCCTGCGTCCGCGCCGCCATCACGAGCCTCGCCGCCCCTGTGCGCGCGGCTGCTCGCGCGTTGGGCAGTAGGGCTGCTGCCGTCGCCACGTCCCGTGCGGGTGCACGCGCCCGGCTATCCCACGCCGCCCCGAGCGGGCCCAGCCCGGCGCTGCACCACCGCGCGTCCCCTGCCGCTGCTGGAGTCCCAGGCCGAGGCCCTTCCCTTCCTGCACGCGAGCACAGCAGCCATGGCTGCCTTTACGTTCGTGATAAGGAAAACAGCCCAAGGTAGAAGAAGGACCTTTCCGTAATTATTTATTTTCTGTAATCGTAGTTATGTCCCTGATCTTTAATCGCCCACCGTTTCTTCATTTTAAGTCGGAATCGAAGTCGTTCCAGTCGCGTTAGATTCGTGTCATCGCGCTTTACGCAGTAGTGCTGATGTTATTCATGAAACTCATTTGTGAATTTATTCTTTTAATTGCGGTTTGATTAATAATTATTCATCCACTTTTAATTAAAAGCAATCTAAGGTTCTAATTACGTACTTGTGTTGCTTCATCTTTTATCGTGATAGCTTTGTGTTAGCAACAATCTTTTATCATGATACTTGTTATGAATTAAACCTATTAATTTGATTAATATTTATTCAATGTCTCTTTTGAATTAAAAAGCCACGTAGGTCTATATTTATATCAACCTTTTATAAGTAATGTTAAATTGATTGATGTCTGTTTTAGATGCCTTTTCATTAATAACTTGTTTAGATCAACTTGAGTTATAGAATAGTTGCCTTAATGTTCTTTCTTTCGTCAAATGTTTTCTAAACTAATAAATGTTTTTGGATAACCAAATAGCGTGTTCTTCTTATCGATAACTTTGTTCTTCGGCGTTCTTGCGTTATCGTGTCCGTAGTACCAAGCCCTATCGTTAGTGCGATGTCTCTAGTTTCTCTTTGTTTATTTTTGATGCCTGTTCTTAGTCTTGATTGGTTGTTTGTCCGCTTTGCGTTGCACGTTCTTTAAGTAGATGAAGAGTCGTTTGTCGGCGTTGAAGACCGTAAACCCGAGGGGCGACAAGAGTGCAAAGATTGGAGACCGTAAGATAGAAGACAAATATTACGGAGCAGCTAGACCTTGGATTTAAGGCAAGTCTGCAGACACCATTTGATCATTTTGTACCTACTCACTTTAATCATTACTTTCATGCATGTGTCCTAAATGGAATGAACCCTAAGGATATTGATTAGCCACTTTATCCAAATATCACCATGGGATGGTTTTGGTAGAGATAGGATGTAGCATAAGCTGTTTAGCTTGCTCCGGCCATCCACTTTATAACTTAATGAAAGTAAAACTTGTTCTTTTATAACCTGATGATGATGATCTGAATGATGGTTAATGGCTCGCGCCATGTTGGAGAAGTTGAGGATCGCGGGATGCATCGTTGGTTTGGTGATGGTTAAAGGGGGAACGGGTATTGGAGCTTGTTCGGTTTTGCCGGAGGTACCCGTGTCCACTCTCCATAAGGACTTGGTCCGAGGCGGCCACACAGGACAACAAGTACAACTCCGAGACCTAATGGGCTCGCTTGACTAATTATCGAGGTCCCTCGATGTAGGGGAATCTTTCCACCGAGATGGCGCATAAGGGTTTTAGCGCAGATTTTAGTATGGCGTGCGGGTAGATCCGTGTACATTGGCCGCGAAGGCTCACCGGGGGCGCTGCCATACGCTGGTAATGCCTAGCGAGTGAACCCCTATATCTGAAACCCGTGAAAGGTCTCGTAGTGAAACCATGCCCGCTCTCCTTGGAAGAGTTTTGGGCCTCATGAACCCGGGCAAATGGGAATCCCGCGACTTGGAGTGAAAGTGTGCGTCTCTGTAAGCGAGTTTGATCAAAAGCGATATATCGGCCGTGCTCACGGTCAAGAGCGGCCCGAGCTCTCACATGATTAGAACTAGACTCACATGGATCTTTGAAGATGGCGATGGTCTCTTGAAGGAGGTTGCGACCTCGTGCTTTGTCGGGATGGAGTTCCCGTGTTCTTTTTGGGATTGCTATCCCCGGGTTGCTCTTCGAGGGTGTTACCTCGGGGTGTGATGTTAATGATAATAATGATATACTAAAATGTTGTTAATCCTACTTACACCTTAATTAAGGGCCGGGATGTTTAACTCATATTAGTAATGAGGTTGTTTAATAATTAAAATTGTTGCAACATTAAAATGCTTACCTCAGTATAACCGTGTCGACCTACTTTTGATAAAAGCCCTCGCATATCATATACTTTCGTCTGTACTTGCGGTTCGACATGGACTCACCCTTGCTATCCCCCACCCCACACCCCCCTAATGTCGTAGTAAGGTCTTTGCTTTCGTAAAAAGGATAAGAGATGTTATGAAGACAAAAGAGTCTGTCGGCCGGTGCTTGGCGTCGGAGCCCCCCAGATTGATTTGTCCCTGCTGAGATGGAGTCTGAAGTGAAGTCTTAGCTACCTTTCCGCGTTACTCTGATGTTTGTAAGTGTTAAATGTATAAGTTTCAGCTTTATTTACATTGTATTACGTGTTATATGTGTGGACTTCCTGGGCACACATATGACGACTCTGGTCTTCCTTTGGAAATCAGGGTGTGACAGTCTTTGGCTCACAAGTGTGTTAGAGTGTTTGAATGTGCAAGAGACCTGCTCCCCAACCGACCAAACACATATATAGAGAGTCCACCTCAAAAACTAGCCGTTGGTTTCAAAACACCCCGAACGCTTATGCGACGGACGTCGAGAGCCGGCAAAACCACGGCACCGTGACGCTGGCGCGGATGCGCCCAGCGCCCGCGTCGCCGAGGGGGTCGCTGCGAACCTCTTTGGACTGGCGTCCGTAGGCGCGCACGGACGCGCGCCGCGCCATTCAAAATCACGCGAGTCAAATTCAAATGCAAGCGCTGGGCCTTGACCGAAAGTAGAACCCTTTCTGTTTTATCTGGAGGTTGAAAGTAGAACCCTTTCTGTTTTAACAACAACTTCATGATAATGTTAGTGCGACTCCTCTCATTTTCTAGAGGTTGAAAGTAGAACCCTTTCTGTTTTATCTAAAATGTATGAGCTTGCTCAATCACTGACCCTCAAGAGCACTACCAAGAGTTCGCTTTGTTGTTTTCTATTCTAAGTTAAAATCAAGGTGTTATATGTAATAAAACAACTCTTGTATAGCAAACTATACTTATATCTCTGTTTTTTTTGGAAAAGGAATGATTTTATTAATTCAAAATCATTTCGTCGAGTTTATACAATAATTGTAAACCCACTCTCAGCCTCTGCAAAAAGCACACAGCCTGATGAACCAAATAAATAAAGAAAAGGGGCATTTGTCCGTAGGACACCTAAAAATGGTGCCGGTGTCTTTGGCGGACAATCTTTCTCCATGTTTGCGAGAACAAAGCTGCCGTTTGGTGCAATTTGTCCCGTGGACACTAAGGAGAGATAACATCACCACCAAAACAACTGCCATTTGTAAACCATAAGGCCAATGACTATGAAATTTTAACAGACAACAAGATATGATAGTTATCTACAAATCATCTAATACTCACTTTCATAGAAAACCTAATTAAGGACGTGATATGACATCAAGAATAATTAAGTACGTCATATTATGCCTTTAATTAGGTTTTCTATGGAAGTAAGTATTAGATGATTTGTAGATAACTATCATATCTTGTTGCTGTTAAAATTTCATAGCCATTGGCCTTATGGTTTACAAATGGCGCTGTTTTGGTGGTGAGGTTATCTCTCTCCTTAGTGTCCACGGACAAATTGCACCAAACGGCAGCCATGTTCCGCAAAATATGGAGAAAAGGCGTGTCCCAGCTAAAGACACCTGACGCCATTTTATGTGTCCTACAGACAAATTCTCCTAAATAAAAATACCCAGCATTTTCGAACGACTTTATGATATTCGGTTAAGGGATGGTCACTCGACGCGGACGGATGAAGACCAAAGCGCACGCAAATGTGGCCTGCTTGTGGTCATTCCCGACTGAAGATAACCGTCCCATTAACTTTTGCAGACTTCCGGGTAATGTGCTGCCTCCGGATTGGCACTTGGGCCGGCCAACCTCTAACCGAACCGGCGTGCTGCTGTCCTCGTCACTGAAGGCACCTTGGTCTGGCAGGCACGTTCCTTCGTCGCCATCACCGTCACCGCATAATCTTTTTTTTTTTTTTTTTTTGAAAGCGTACCATTGGTACGCGTCTGCATTAAAAGAAGTGATAATGTTTAAATTACATCCTAATGGGGTCCCTTAGCGAGTTGCCGGAAACCCATTGGGCGACACACAAACAAATGGCACCGGCTCGAACGGTGGCGCTTAAGAAGTTGTACTAAGAAGTAAACTAATTGTGCGACGAAGAGTCAGACATCTAGCTAGCCGAAGGCCTCGGCGAGGACGCGCCCCGCCTCGCTTTGGCAGCCAGACGATGACTGCGACGGGGGTCTCGACGTCGAGGATCCTGGTAGCCCGGGGCCGAGCAGTCTTGATCTCCGGCCGGTTGCACGGTGCTGCCGCGTCGTCACCGCATAATCATTTGCTGAACACAGGGCACGATCTGCATCTATATCTAGTCGATCGCCCAGATCGCACAGCATTTGCCAGCAAGTTCAATTCATCTCTGTCATCGTCACGGACAGCCAAAAGTGAGCTGTTACTCAAATCCATACGTCTTTCAGTCTTTGATTTCGACCGGGATTAATATGATAACGTTTCCGTGTCGACGCACGATGGATCTTGCGGAAGGTGACGCTTCCTATCATTCGGTTCTGATGACGCGGCGCACGCATTCCGCTCTCGCACAATCTAATTGAACCAGCGAGCTAGCAGCGCGTGCATTAGTATAAGCTTGCTCCGAACCAGGTGTCGCCTCGCCGAGCCCCGGCTGCGCATGCGCTTCATGCTCGTCAGCTCATGGAATTGACGTAGGCAGTGGCGCACGCTTGAGCCCGACAGGCGCTGGTCGGTACAAAATACTATATATATGGATGTACTTATAAAAATAAAATAAATAAACTAGTGCGCAAAATATGGTGAAGTAATGTTGGCTATCCCCAAATAAAGCCGAGTAGAGTGTTAATTTGATCCTTCGTACCACTACCCCTGTGTGCGCGTGCCTCATGCTGAGGTGGGATGGCAAAGAACGAGATGGGAGATCGATCGACACAAGCGAGGGGCCGTGCTTGACGCGGTTTCTCATGGTGCTGCTGCAAAACTAGATAAGATGACCAACAATTTTTCCTTTTTTTTCTCGATCAAGCTTTGTGCTTGAACAGTATATCCTTAAGGAGAAGATTGAGCCGTGTCAACTGTCAAGCACCGCCAAATGGAGCCTCTATGAATTGTTGGGAGATGTTTGTCTAGAACAGGCGGATAATTTGTAGATAAATGAATATAGGTGGTGACGGTTAAATCCAGAGGAAAAAGAGATACTATTGTTAATTAAGCAATCTCATGATAAATAGGTGCCACCTGACTTGGATAAAAGACTAGACTTGTGAAGAGTGCAAGCAATCATGTGAGGTGCTTTCCAAAAACATATTCGTCACTGACGAGGACACAGCTTCGGCATGCACTCCTGACCAAGCTCGTCCTCAGATCAAGACTGGTGACCGCGATCACCAACCGTAAACGTGCCCTGAGTGCTACCTGTAGAACCGGTCAAAGACCGCTAATCTTAGCTGTAGATTGTGTACCACACAAACATCATGTAATCTATGTATTTAACCACAACGAGATCAACATGTAAAGTTCAGTTCGCTCAATCTAGTTCTCTATATGGTATTAGAGTCCTAGGTCCTATTCGATCCTCTCGCCTATGTTCCTCATCGCCGGCCTCTTTCTCTACTCCCGTAGCCCAACTCTCGCCACCATGGCCGATGAGAACCCTACGCCCAACGACGACATCTCCGATGACGATTCCTCCTCCCAGTCCTCGATGGCAGCGACTCCATCGCTGACCCCATCGGCCCACCTCCCCTCTCACTTTGTCCCGCAAACCCAACATTCGCCATCATGTTCGCGTCTAGCTTAGCCTCTCTGAACCCAACTATGCTGAATGGCTAGAACTCTTTGACACCTTCATTGGCAAGTTTGGGCTCACCTCCCACCTCACCACTACACCCACCTCCGCCAATAGCCATGATCCCGACCGGTCATGGCCAATCACCGCGATCCCATCCGCTCTCTACAACTCCATCTCTAGAGATGTTTTGCGCCATTGTGCGTTCCCCAAAGCTTCCGCCCACAAAGTCCGGCGTGCCATCCACGCCCAATTCGAGACAATGAGCTCCACCGCGTTGTCTATCTTGAAGCTGAGTTTCGCAAATTGGTTCAAGGAGACATGGACATCACCACCTACACGGGCAAACTCAAATGCCTCGCCCGATGCTCTGCACATACGACGTCGGTCAGCCCCGTGCTCGAAACCTCCCAAGTCCTCAACATGCTTTGCGGCCTTTCCTCCAAATATCGCTACACCATCCCAGTCATTACCTCCAAAAAATCCACCCCACACCTTTCTCTCGGCCCGATCCTATACGCTTTTGGAAGAAACGGTATGATACGGAACATGCCAAGTCGTCCCGCTCAACACGCACTCCCGGCTACTAAGCTTAATCCGGAGCTCACGGCTCCGCCTCGTGGTTCCCGTCGGGCGCTCATCGCTCCTCTCCTCATTCCACCGATCACGCCGACGCCACTCGGGAACACCTCGGTGGCGCCTCCCATCACCCGGTCGCATGGCTATGGCGCCCCTCCTCGCCAAGACAACTACAACAACCGTGGCGGCAAGAAAAAAATGGACGTGGTCCGGGGGGTGAGGGGGCTTCAATTTCAACAACAACCCTTGGCCCCCGACGGCGGGCCTTGGACACCCGCCTACACCCGTGGACCCAAGCATGGTTCGGCATGGTCCATGCCTTTACGGTATCACGGCGGCTAGCGTGCTCGGCTCTATGGGCGCTCCACCTCACCAAGCTTACTTCACCCAAGACGGCGCCCACCACCTCAAGCTGCACCACCACCACCACCACCCAAGGATCCGTGGAACTACCGGGCACTCATGGCGTCCCTCAATTCCACATCCAAAGACGCCGGTCAATCCTCATATCGTCAAGTGGTACCGACACCGGGGCATCGTCACACATGTCCTCCAACGCCCGGTAATCCATATTATGACACTACACAGTTTTTTCTCAACTCCAGATTTGTATATGTCATAAGATACAAAATCTTGTTTAACTTTGTAGAGCTGAAATAATTCACCTTGGTGAATTATTCAAATCAATTGATTTGCTCTCTCTCAGTCCAATATCATCCGGCTTCCACTTATTTCGATTTTATGCGTTTTAGAACTTTGCCTCCACCTTCGCCTTTGAGGTCTCCATCAAGTATCGAGTAATTGCCTTCACCTTCGCTTTTGAGACCACGGTAGTTCTGCCCGATCATATTCCAATCCTCGATGATGAAGTGATCGTTAATTCTTCATCGACGAGTCATAATAATGCAATTTCTAGACAGTTCATCGAGAATATAGATGAAGGTGCTGATCTACATGAATCAATTCTAAGAGATAGACTCATTATTCGCTTGCATTTGCATTCTCATTTGCATACATGAAAAATTAATAAACAATTCATATTATGTCATGGTGTCATTATGATAGTAGCATTAGTACAACTTATGAGTTTGCTCAACCTTCTCTCATGGATTATCCATCGATCCAAAGTAGGACCGAAAATGCCACAATGAAGGACCGTGGATACAAGGAATGGGATGGGATGAGGGGAAATGGCTCAAGACCATATGTATAAATTCTAAACAAGATGTGCTAGAGTTTGTGAACCTTGTGCTCAATAGGACCCAACATTCATTGATAAGAAAATCCTAGTAAAGGTGGAAAGAATAGAAACAACACACATAGCAAATCAGATCACGATGTTCATGGTGGTGATGGCGATGAGCTCCCCAAAGAGGATGACAAGAGTGTCGGGCGATGAGCCCCCAAAAGAGGATCGATGTTCAAGGTTTTGAATAAAATGCGCTTAGAGTTTGTATACCTTGTGGTCAACAGGACCCAACAGTTCATTGATGAGATGGAGAGAAGCGAAGCAAAGCAAATCTCCAATGAAAGTGGAAAGAAGAGAAACAACACTCCTAGAAGATATTGCTCCTGATGTTCAAGGTGGTGGTGGCCGATAGGTCATAGATAGGTAAACCCACATGATGTCATGTTACGATTATGAACCAAACTAATTTGGATTCTAACTCACAAAGACTTCAAGTGTCATGAAAGTAATAAGAAATAAGAAGTACAAAAAGGAAGTTGCGTTCTCATGAGCCAAAGGTCAACAATTATGCGAGGCCATTTATGTAGGCGCCACAAACTCTTCGCTTCCCCTCCATGAGGCAAGACAAGTGAGCAAGCATGTGGGCTTTCCTTCTCTGCCCCATACGGACATGATTATGTGGAGTGAAGATGACTCCAATGTTCTTATAAAAATGGTGGGACTAAGTTTCACGTCATCATCTACTTGCAATCATAAATGGGGCATTTGCGATTTATTTGGAAAAATTGAAAGACTCCTATATCAAAGGTAGATGATGACGTGATCATACCAGTTACAAAGACTATAAAGTTTAACATTCACCTATAGCTTCAAGTTACACTCACCCATAACTTGACCAATAAACTATGCCTTGAATTACAAGTTTTGTTCGAACAAATTTCACTTGATGTCAAACGAGTACCTAGATGCCAATAGGTTGCCCCGCTGGATGGAACATATGTGTGTCTAACTAAGTCTCAAAGGCTACGACACAACATTTAACGGTTGGACTCAGATGGGTTCTTTGAAGAATGCTTAGTAAGACAACATCTTCGCTTATTAAAAACTAGAAGGAAACACATTCAGTTTTACTTCATTGGTGTTCCTATCCACCACCATAAAAACTCAGCTTCAATATTTGGCTAATCATATATTAACCTGTCCCGCAATTCCTGCAGCAAGAACCTGGGATCTGAACTTTTGCATAATTTTAGGAAATGCTGATGGTTAAAGTGTATCTTATAAAGGCATTCCAAAAATTGAATAAAGAAACTTTCAAAAAAAAAATGAATAAAGAAATCGATGGAGTCGTTGTATATAGTTTATGGAACCTACTATACTACGAAACATATACACCTCCACTTGACTATGTACTAGGGATTTTGGGAATGAAAACCTATGTCATGCCTGCGCTTCTGAATGCGAAAGCAGGGAGCTTCTGAATTTCAGCGCTGTTTGCAACCACCGAATTTAGCTTCATTGAGGTGGTTCATAGCATGTCTCTACAAGTTTATACACAGAAATCCTAGCCATAAGAACAACAACACAGGGGACCAGAACGTGCGACGTCTCCACAAAGACGCTAGACGCCGACGTGACAATGGCAGCCAAAAAAAAAAAAAAAGAGGAAATTCCGTGGCACCAGACATCTCCATGTACGAACTGTGCCTCCGACCACAGAGCATTGGAAATGCAGGACAAGCAACATCTACGCCGGTGCCGTGCATCCAAATCGATCGAATCCCTTCTGGAGTTCCGTTGTGTTCGTCTCGGCTCCCCAAGCATCCCGTACCGACAATGAAATCAACAAAAGCGACCAAAAACAAAAACCGCGGCGGAATCCGCGCGAATGCGTCAGATGGTCCGGCCGATTCGCGCGAGCTCCTTTTCCAGCTCGTCCAGGCCACCAACCTCCTCCAGCTCCTGAAAACCACAGCCACAATCGGGTCAGACGTGCGTGAGCGGAAGGCAAGGCGGGGACAAACGAAGGGGCACCACTCGCTCGCTCACGGCTCACCTTTGGTCCCAGGAAGAGCCCATACGGGACGCCCTCGAACTTGTCCATGTGGTGTATCTGCTCCGCCAGCCACACGACACGAGCGTGCAAAAAGGGCGGTAAAAATATCAGCTCAAGTCGGTATCTACTGGCCAGTAGTGGCAAGTACAGTAGAAGAGTAAAAATATCAGCTCAAGTCGGTAGCTGGCCTCGTCGCCGTCGTGCGTACCTTGTGAGCGGCGGCCACTCGTCGGAAGTAGGGCACGTTGGCCACGGGACCCACCGGGAAGCGGCGGTGGACCAGTCCGTCATGGACGAACATGTAGGCCATGCCGAACAGCGTAATCCCGAGGCCCTGTAGGAGGAAGACACGTGGAGGGTGAGATCACGGTACGTGGCTGCCGCCACCGTGCCTACGAGGCACCGGTCCAACCAACTAACTAATCAGGCAGAACACAAACACAATCACACAACGAGACGAGAGAGAGAGGGGGCCTACCGCGCCGAAGCATAGGCCGGGCACGAGGCCGCGGTGGAAGAAGCCGTAGGCGAGGAGGCAGATGGCCGGCACGGCGTTGATGATGGCGAACACGTCGTTGAGCTCGAAGGGGCCCTCCCGCGGCCGGTGGTGGGACTCGTGCATGTGCCACAGGGGAGGCGTGCCACAGCGCCCGGTGCGCCCACCGCGCCCAGAACTCCATCCCGACCTGCACGCACGGCGAAATCAGCCCTGATTTGCTTGCGTATATCAGAAAGAGCATTGGAGTTAATTCAGAGCCAAGGAGCGCCGCGTACCGCCGCGCCGACGGAGAGCGCAAACGTGCCCAACATCTCGCTCACCGGCACCTCGGCGCCCTGCAGTGCACGGAGGCGTAAAATTCCAGCATTGTGGCAACGAGAGAAGAAGAGGGGGAGAAATCAAGAACCAAAACGGCAATCAGTAGAAAGTCACTGTACCTCCATTTGCCAGCTGAAGCGGTAGTACACGGCTGCGACGGCCATGGACGTGAACCCGAGGCTGGACATCACGGCGGCCACCAGGTACGTCCGCCGCTCGGACAGCTTCCGCGCCTTCTTCTCCGCGACGCGACGCGACGCCGCGGCCCTGGCCTCCTCGTCCAGCGCCGTCTCCGGCACGGGCACGGGCAAGGGAGCAGCCGGGGCCGCCTCCGTGTCCTGCGGCACGAAGCACGTGACGGTCCCGAGTCCGCGGCGGCGCGCGGTGAGCGGCGAGAACGGCAGGGCGCGCCCGGCGAGGGAGGCGCCCTGCGGCGCGCCGCGGCCGCGAGCAGCGGGTTCTTGGCGACGAAGCCGGTCATCGCGGCGCCGGACAGACCGGCGGCCATGGGCCCGTGCTTGCACTTTCCGAGGATGGAACGGAACGCTATAGATGGACAGGACAGGGACCGGGTGAGCGGGGGAGTGTAACAGGACACGAGGGGAAGGCTGAGGAGACCACAGGTGCACGCTACTTATGACCTCGAGTCTCCCAGAGGCTCGCTTTGCGACGCGTCCGCGGGGAGGAAGAGGTGGCGGGATTGGGATGTGGCTCTCACTGGTTCACAGCGGTCCATGTCACTGGTAAATCTGAGCTCCTGCCGCCGCCGACCGATTCTGATCCAAACAAACCCCGGGCCGGAACGGAGTTGCTTAGGCATCGCATCCAAACAAAGTACTCCAACGCAGCGACCTGTGTGATCTGTCGCACATCGTCGAATGCCACTTGAACAAATGATCCCTTTCCATATGTTACGCGCGCGGCTAGATTCAGTTTGCTAATTTTTCCTGTATATAAGGATGTCGAGACCTCGAGCTAAAATCATTAGCAAACTTGGGCAACCATGGGAAAGTATTCGCCTCCCGCATGACCACATGTTGTGTGACGACTGACTAGTCGTTGAAGTACCAAGTGCAGATGCAGATTACCAGGCAGCAGCACCACACCCAAACGCACGGTCAGGGCCTGCATGATCCGGCCAGTTTGTAGTTTTGCGCCGTGTACAGCGGCATCGCCTGTGAGCTCTTGTGTGGCCCAAGGCGGCGACACGCTCTCGCCTCCCTGGCCCTTCCCTCCTCGACGACAGCCGGACGGCAACCCACGACCACGACTCGCCGTTGCGTCGGCCGGATTCTGTCCCCCAGCACTTCGCAGGTCTCCGCCGCCACGAATTGGGTCGGAAAAAGTGCTCGGGCCAACGAAGAAAAGCAGGTGGGGAAACTCGGGACACAAGCAGACTGGACGGTGTAGAACGACTGCTCTTCTGTCGCTGACATGGAATGTTCTTTGCTGTATGCATCAACTAATGCGACCTGCAATTCGGCATCAGCTGAGATTTGGTAATCATCACAGAGCTCAACTATGAGGTGTCCACATCTTGGGGACACATTCGACGATACGAATGAAATTGAAGAAAGCTGCGGCGCCGGCGCAAAGAATCTAGTCCAGTGGGCCTAGTGTTTATGGCCGTCCCATTTCCCACCACCAACATTGCACTCAAAAATCCACTTCATCAGGCAAGCACCGTCAACTGCCGTTTGGCCCAATATCATTCCCATCCTAGGCTAGCGGCAAAGTTGGCCTTATTAGATGAGTGAATTTATTTGCTCAAAAAACGTTGAGTGAATTTAGTGTATATATATACTTCCTCGTAAATGAATTTTAGAATCACCAATGTTATCCAACTCTGCATAAAAGGTACAATATGTGACATCAAATAAAAAATGTTATGAAAATGTATTTCATGATATATCTAATAATATTAATTTAATATCATAAGACCAGAGCTATTTAATAATTTTGCTTAAATTCAAAATAGCATGAGTGAGGAAAACTCTATAAATTAATTTTATTTGTCTTTAGTCTCATGGAAAAACACTTCAGCTACATAGAAAAAAAAACTTTTAAAGTACCAAAAAAAAAAAAAGGAAAAAAAAAAGGTATTAAGTAAAAATATGAGTGGTTAAGCGCATAGCTTTCATACCCGATCAGCCGACAATCCATAGTTTACTCAATCTATCAAAAGTGTCATGTTAGAGGAGTTTCTACTAGAAAATTGAGATACAACACCTTTGGTGAACATACCGCGATAAGTCTTGTTTTTGTATGGTGAATATGATTATCTTATTTTGTGGATTTTAGCAAGCATATCATCAGTGACAGTTATGGTAGGCCGACAAGCCATTAAAGGAGAACCCTCGGCATCATAAGGTCATTCCTTGATCTTCATATTGGCATAATCTCTTGGATATATTTTTTTTTCTTTGTTTCAAGCATAGCTGAAAGTAGTCAAAATTGCATATTACCAATTGGTTCAATTAGTTACACCTTGTCCCTACTCTTCGATTTGCTCACGGTTCGCCTCTTACTTCATTTGACATTGGCGATAAAACAAAAAAGAATATTTTACTTATCTTTTGCGATAAAGATTAGATTACACATGCCAAAATAGGGACATATCAAGATTCAGTGCCATGGAGAACAAGTGGCATGGAATCTATGGTTTGCTAATTAAGTATAGTTCATATTTGAGATTATGTAAAATCATTGTGTTCCAAACAAAACCGAACCTCTCAAGAGATAAGGGGCCGTGAACCACATGATCTGAACTTATTTCAATTATGCCCACTTTTTTTTGTTCTTAGTAGTGATTAACAAGATGTTTTCAAAATGACCTTAGACCTTCTAAAATACTAGCTTACATCGCTCAATCTCTCTAATTGGATATCTCGTTGCATGGATTTATTTAGTTTTGAAAAAACTTAAATTAAGTCAATATTCAATTTGGTTTTGTTTGCATTCCTTTTAGCTTCATGTCATAGGTATATACCCAAGACAAACAAAATCTCACCAACAAATTAGAACCTAGGAGTATATAAAACATAAAAGTCGTACAAATATAATGTTATTACTACTTTGGGGACAAATTAGTATCACTCTGTGACCCCAGAGAGTATTTTAAATATCCTTCAGTTTTCCATATATGAACACAAATATACATCAGCAACAAAGTTACATCAAATATTGTGAACATAAATGGAAACATGCATAAATATAAACATGCATAAATATAAACACGAGGTAAAAGGCAGAACACAGACTGTCGAAACAGAAGAGCTCTCTGTAAATCAGATCGCCGGTCCAGTAACTGTTATGAAACCCAACAATAGTGCATACGCATGCGGCCACAAACTCTCTTGTAGATTAGACTGGCATCGTCTATTATTTCTCATGCTCCTCCCCAAACAGAAACCCAAGCGAGGACGCCCCTCCTGGTGCACAGCGCACCCTCGTCGAAGGTCGGTCCTAAAACACAAGGACGTAAGGAACATATATATGCGGATCATGTTGTTATGCCATATCGTCTGAACTCTGTAATCTACTGCAGCAACGTGCATAGGTGTTCAGTCACCGTATCCCGACAACATGCAGCTACATATATACGTTTATAAATTTGATGAAACAATATAGAAATCGTATAATATTACTCACAGTGATAAGAAGCCCAGAGTTGTTGTAGCTTAGCTGGCTGGTATGGTAGATGTTGCAAGGAGGTTTGTGGGACGAGAGTATTGGGTTGGAGATTTCTCTCTTGGGAGGGTGATGATGTGGTGGTTCTTGAACTGCTTCGGCTCCGGTGGCCTTGTTGTCACCCTTGATGACACTGCTGCTGTTAGTATCTAGAGACTTCTTGGTTTCCGGGCTGGATTTGGCCGTCGTGTGAGTGCGATACAGAATGGTTTCCTCCGGCTCGAAGAGGTAGCTGAGAGAGCTCCGGCCACCCCCGCTGCTCCCTCCTCTGCTCATCTTCTTCCACCTATCCTCTTTCCTGTCACTCTGTGGCTTGCAGCAGGTGGCGCTGCGATGAGCTTGTGTTCTGGTCTCTAGTGTGCCGAGTTGGGGTGGGAGTGTCATCAGCTACTCTACTTATTATGGAGCTTGATAGTGAGCGTGGAGCGCACTGGACACATCACACGATCGGCAATATCGATGGGTCAACAACCACATGAGCTGATGCCTGAGGATGTGTGCAAAAAGGCATGAGTTTCTTTTCTTCTCTTGTTGATGAATTGACGCTCAATCTTCCTATGTGTTCTCGAAAAAAAGTTAATTCTGATCGCAGAAAAGGGGAAATCTGCTCAAAGGTCGTCGTTAGTGGTATGTTTGAAATCATTGTAATCAAAGTCCTCCGTGTTTGCTGTAACTGGTGCAGAGTTTTTCCCTTTGGATCTATATTATATCCAGGAATAAAAAGCATTTTGATCTACAATAATTGATGATCCCATAGACATCAGATTAGGGGTGCGAATTGCTGCCCCTAGACCTAGAGTCACCAGCGACCATCTTTGGTGTAGTTATTATTAATGCTGTTTTAACCAAATATAGGAAAACCAGTACTCCTGCTGTCCCCAAACATATCAGCTTCTAACGTTTTCATTTTTTTTTTAAAAAAGTTTGATTGAATTTGTAGAAAAGGCCATCAATATCTATGAGCCTCTATTAATTATTATTATCATTAGATACATCATATGACATATGTTTTAATAGTGTGCCTATTTGATGTTATAAATATCAGCAAGAAAGTACTAACAATTGAAAATTTGAAATAAAAGGGTTGCAGTTTCGCGGTTGGTGAATGGTCTTGCCAACAGAAACTATTTCTGAATAGTGCACTGAGTTGATTAGCTGAGCGTGCGCTACCAGGACAGAGACTATAAGGCCTCGTTTAGATGGCAAATTTTTTTGCCAAAAATTTGCTACTTTTTCAACTCTCTCTCCATCGCATCACATTAAATACATCAAAAACATATGTTCGAGCAGTAAATATAGGTAAAAAAGGAACTAATAACACAGTTACATTTACATCACGGATCTAATCTTTTGAGCCTAGTTACGCCATGGTAGGATAATATTTACCACAAACAAACGAAAACGTCTTCATGCGATCATACGAGTTGGAACAGTTACTTTTGCAAATTTTTTGCCATCTAAACGTGGCCTAAACTAAACCATAGCATTGAATCACGAACAGTATGCATGTCCAAATCACAAGTACTAGCTACTGTGAATGGGTAGGACAGCAACTCTACAAAGAGCCAACTTGATAGGCCATTGATGTTTTAACTCGCTCCGAATTACCTCATTTTTAACTATTATTTAACAGGAGTAGCAAGCAGCTGATGCCTTTATAAACTTACTCGCTGCAACTGTCAACCGGAGCTAGTCTGCATGTGCCATTCGATAATTACTCCTTACAATGATCAATAAGCTTTCAAAATAAAATCCTTACTATTACAGGCCTGAAATCATTAGGAGTTCAGATGCTGTAGTTACTTGGTCTTACATCAGTATAGCGAAGGGCACTCTTTTAAAACTTCAAACTGAAGTCTGAAAGTGACCACTGATTTCAGCCGGACAACAGAAAGATTGCTTGCCAGAACAGAATGTGCGAAAGTTGAGCAATGGTGGTGGCTGTCGCAAGCTTTAGGCCTGTAGCATTTCCGGGCCCGGCCCACACCTCTCCCGTCACAGCCTAATCTAAACCTAACTTTGTTTTGCCACCGCATCTGTTTATATCGATATTTATCAGCAGAGAATATAATAAAGGTTATATATACAATTAATATCTGACTTGAAAGAGTAATAAAGGTTTTTTTGCGGATTGTAATAAAGGTTCTTTTAATCTACTATTTTAAAACGTAATAAAATGAGTGGAACGCGTCCCAAATAAAACAAGTGTCCCTTCAGAACCCTTTAGAGCAAGTTTAATAACCCAGCCAAGAGCCGGCTGTATGCAAATCGCCATGTCAGCCTATAGCCTTCGAAAAGAAAGTACTTTCGTATAATAGGTCGACGGTAAGCTGGTTGTTAGCATATTATTTTAAAGATTTAACTATTTGATACTTTATACGTGATAGCATCTGCTGTGGCTATATCTTTTGTGACCGAGCGCGGCAGCCGCGGGGAGTTGGCGTGCAGTTGATGGACCGGAGCAGGAGATCAGGAGGAGCGAGAAGAAGATTATTTTTTCTCGATTGGTGTGCTGCAGTCGGGCGAGCAGCCGGGCGAGGAGTTTATCGCCCGCTCATCGTTCTCTCTCCTAACGTGGCTGTTTTTCTTGACGATGTGGAGCCTTTTCGCCGGAAAACCTCGCTTATAATACTTGCTCTTAGTAATGAAATGAGTAGAATGGTTGAGCCAGTTAGAATCTGTTTGGTTTTAGAACAAAAGAAATGAAATATGGATTCGGGGATAGAATTATCACATGCTTTTCTTGTTATATAAAATTGTATTATTTTTTTTTTTTTTTGCCAGGCGAATTTCATGTAATTCTTGCATTTGGTCTATGAAATACCATACGGTGTTTCTGGCTGTAAGCCAGTAAAAAAGAGGAAATAAAAACAAGAAAATTAGACCAATCAGGTACATGGCCAAAATTGAATAAAAGGTTCTGTATTTAGCTCAAAATAGCTCAAAATTCGAGTTCGTTTGTTTCCTAATGGTTACCATACATTGTTCAACCCTTAAGTAGCACTGATAGCATTTAATTTAATTATAAAAACAACATAGCAGATACCCAAGATGAACAAATTTTTGAACATCAGGCTTATTCAAATTATTATTTTCCTATATTAAATCAAGTTTGATATTAAATCTTAAAAAGAGATAACTAAGATTTTGAAAAATATGACCAATCTTTTAGTGACTCTAGTGAATGATTTGAAATGCCATCACTTCAGCGAGCAGACCTGTAAATAAAACAATATAAACAAAAGCTGCAGCGAGCAGACCTGTCAACATTCGGAACCGCACGTTTTCAAAGTAGTATCTTTTAGCCTGTTTAGATAAATGGCATTTTCCGTTCACACAAACCCCCACAACAGATTGGACGACAGTAATCCCTCAACTGAACTCCAATCTGCAAACCTGCTCGAGAGGAGATGACGTAGGGAGCTACCTTGCGTGAAGAGGCAACAACTAGCTCATCGAATTCAAGGAGCTAATGCTCATTTAACGTCCATTTGTTTAAGTAGCAAAGCTTAAACATTTCAAATCCAGTGTGAATACTATTTATTTTAATGAAGTCCACAACCAAATACATGTCTGCCACCAAGGAAAACAGTTCAAAGTTGCAGTGTTTTCGCTTTTTTTTTAGAAGATTGGCATTCGTTTTTAGGAGGAAGTTAGGCATTGCTCAGTAGTATGAAAGGTCTTCTCATGGATGCCAGAAGCATCTCCGAAGTCTGACATGCGAAGTTTATTCATAATTCATCACTGCAATCGACAATGAGGTATACATTCGCAGAGAAAAACTAATCAACATAAGGCAAGTATTTCTGCTTGGGATC
The DNA here is from genome assembly GCA_015847255.1 of Hyparrhenia diplandra. Taxonomy (NCBI): domain Eukaryota; kingdom Viridiplantae; phylum Streptophyta; class Magnoliopsida; order Poales; family Poaceae; genus Hyparrhenia; species Hyparrhenia diplandra. The sequence continues at coordinate 38,985 of JADLZK010001492.1, read as the reverse complement.
AGAAGGAAAATAGAGATGGTTATCAGTCACTGAAAAATCAGAAACACGGACCAATCTTTTCTTCATCACATCCGGCGCAGATTCAGATTCAGAAATTAAGACAAATTGGAGAAACGACGAAGCAAGTAGCAATAACAAACATTCAGATTCAAAAGTTAAAACAGAAAAGAAATCACCAGCAACAGAAGCATTAGCAATGGCAGTAGATAGGTCATCAGAGACTTAAAACTAGGAATCACATCATGGATCATATTGTTGCAGTTATTTCTAATCATCTGACCAAGAAGACCATTGCACCGAAGAAAAGCAACCAAACGAATGGCAGAAACTGCGACGAGAAATAAACAGAGAAATCGAGCATAAAAAAATCGAGAGGGAGAGATTAACTGACGACTCGGCGGCTACAACAAAACGAAAGAGCAAGAGAGACAGCCGCCATTGCCGTCCACACCCAGCGCCGCAATCCCCACGCCACGCCGCTCAGCTTCACAGCATCTGCTTATAAAGACGTCGAGAGAGGAAAACCCTAGGAGGCCTTGTCTGCGTAACATGGGCCAAGCCCATGCAGAATTGGGGCCGAAGGGTTCCAGTTTATGGGCCATTGTGGGCCTGTATGTGATTTTTTTTGAAAAATCTATATTTTTATATTCTGCATATATACTGGTATTCTAAAAGAAAGAGAGCCGCAAGGCTTCCTCGGCTCCCACCGCCTCCACATCGGCGGCCAGCCTGTTCCTCCACGTCAGGTCCGCGTTGGCATCGGCGACGGCCTTCACGGCGTCGTACGGACGGGGGCTGCATACGGCGGCGATGCAACGCAAATCTGCTCTCGCCCGTCACGGCGCCTCGCCCCCGTCACGGCGCTGACCGGCGCCCACGCCGACCCGACCGGCCTCCATACCGCGGCGCGCAGGGGAGACGGACGGCGTTGTCGAGCGGCTATTATGGCCGGTCTGATTCGGTGAGAGCGCGAGGTGAGAGCGCGATTCGCGGTCAGAGCTGGGGTAGTATTACAGAAGAAAGGCGACGGGCTCCGGGTCGCTGCTGCTTTTCGTTCGGTCACCTGCTCCGAGTGGTAAACCCTAAACCTCACCCCTCTGATTCGGCGCGCCCGTGCTGTGCTTGGTTTGGTTTTGTGTGTTGTTGATGCTTTGCGATTTCGATTCGACAAGGATTTCGGCTGGAGAGTGCCTGCTTCGACATCGACGGGTTTGAGGCGGTGACGCGGCGGCGCCAGGCCGGATTGGGGCGGCGGCGGACCCGGGCGGAGGGTGCGGTGTGCTCTCGCGTCGGCTTGGTTCGGGTCAGTCTCCTCCTGCGCCTCGCTGCATTATTTTTGTCTCTCGCGTCGGAGCTGTGGTTCGATTTTTGATTCAGTTCGATTTATCTGGTGCAAATGTGGGCGAATTCTGCAGCTTTTGCGACCCAGGCGAGTGAGATCGATCGATCCGCGGCGAGCTCTCGCGCGGTGCGTGGGTGCTTCGAATGGTGGATCCGGGCGGGGAATGAGCGGATCGGTGTTTCCTTTTCCTGCGTGCAGATAAGGAGAATTTTGTCTCTCTACAGCCTTCCCAACGGGAGCTGGGAGGTGTCACCGCCGACGGAGGAGGTTCCTCCGGAGTTGCCCGAGCCGGCGCTCGGCATCAACTTTGCGCCCGACGGCATGCAGCGCCGCTCGCCGGCTGGCCGTTGGCCCCAAACTACTCCCAGCTCCAGGCCACCTGCGTGGGTACCTCTACCGGCCGCCGCAAAGAAGCCCACGCGAGCGAGCACCACCCCAGGTGGCGGTTCCATCTGGCCTACACGGCGAGGTATTGCCGTTGGGTCTGTCTTCCACTTCGATCTCCTAGCATAGATGGGATGGTGGTGTTCCTTCAATGTCTTCTGCATCTCAAACCGGCGGCAGGACCCCATCTTCCGTTTCGTTTGTTCTTCCTGTTCGGTGCCCTTCAGGTGATTTACGAAATGCCCAAAAGGGCTCCGCTTGCTAACCTTCCTCTCTTTTCATTATGTATACCTTAACCATTATGTATACCTAATTTTGCAGATTAAGGACTGTTGCAGAGGAATTGTACGTACGTTTTATCTAAAAATTCACTCTATTTAGGTCTCCAGATTAGTGTACATTACATTGTTGTCCATCTATTTTTCCCCAAGCAGGATCAGTCTAATCTGTTTCATTGTATTGGCATCAGCACTACCTATAAGTCTACAGCACGGGCAAAAGTCCAGACACAACAGCAATCAGTTTGCTTTGAATATTTAGATGCTCTGTTCTATGTGGACAGTGATTCATTTATCCCATTATCACTGTATATGTTACATCTTGGTTCATTCAGTCATCGTTCTTACGGGTTGTTTCATACTGAACTTCACCACACCCCTTCATAGCCTGTACAAAATATCATATTTTTTTTCTCTGACAAAAATATATTCTAACTGCTACAACAACCTTTTCATGAACTACAGGAGTCTTTTTTCCCTGAGATTTTGCATTGAATATTTATCTGACTTTTTGTGTGCAGCCCAGTGACCATATAAATGCTATATTAGTTTCAAGTTCATTTAGACGCTGGAAATTTGGCTGCTCAAGGAAACTTTCTCGGATATGATGGTCTCAGCATTTTATTGTATGTCGCCTGACCCCTTTTTAAATTTGAACTAACTCCCAAAAAAGCATGCAGTTTACTGAACTGATATGTGACGGTGGCTGCTGTTAATGTTAAAATTAAAGGGATGGAGCATGGAGGCGAAGGAAAATTATTTAGTCTAGCAGATTTTAAGGTGAGCTTGTATGCTCTTTTGCTTTTCGATTGCTCCTTGTAGGATAATTCTAGAAAAAAAAAAATTCGCTTGGATAGGTTCTTTTTGGTTTCTTGTCTGCATATTCAATTTGTTCCATGTATTACAGTGTAGAGCGCCAATAAAATTTTATGACAGTGATTTGGTTATATGGAGGTAATTCTACACAGAAGTTTGATTAGGTAGCAGCTCCCCTAAAAGGTCTGCAATTTTCTATTATTTCTATTTTCACTAAATAATCTAGGATTAGCTATGTCATGTAGTGAAATAATTGTAGATTCTAGCTAGAAACATTTTAACCATTTCGGTACTTTTCTTTTTAGCATTTCCCCATCCAAATACCTACCCAGAGTTTATTGTTACTGTTCCTGTAATACGTTCTGCATTACATCATGATCAAATTGCAATTTAGCACCATGGCGTTGTACCTGATACCAGCTTGAATTGAATTGCTATGTGCAGATTACAGAGAATCACAGAGGGAACATGTGAAAATTATAGTGACTGAATATGCAACTCAGCATTCCTCCTTCCAGTGCTCTTTACTTTTGAGTTTGTGCGTGCATACATGCAAGCACTCACATGGATGTGCAAAATTTTCTCTGATAACTGGCCATATTGTGCGAAAATATGTAGCATGTATATTTCTTAAACTAAGCATGTCTGTCCAGTAATAAATATGTAATTGTGATTTTCAGGATGCTTCTTACCAATACTTTGCAATCAGGCATGGACTGTATGGTACAATTTTGCAATTAGCCTGGTACCACATTGGCCAGATATGTTGTTCTCAGATATTTATTAAGGTGTTACATATTTTTCCCATCAAATTATCTAATTTATTTTTCATCTATCATTTCTTGTATCAAAACTTGGCTGTATGACCATCTTTGGGATGCATTGATGGACTACCTTTTAACTAAACATTGCGACTGTCATGTTTACAGTCTGTCAGTGCTGTTTTACTTCCCATGTACAGTCTGTCAGTAATGTCTTGAGATGCTGAAATCGATATATGTCCTGGTATGTATCTGCAAGGCTAATGGGTGCACTCTGCAGGTTTGGTGTTGATTAATTTCTTATATGTGCACCAGATTTGCGGTCTAAGATTACCATGCCCTCAATAGAAAATGTTCCTTTAGCTTGTCGCTCAATATCATTATGCTTAATCATTGCATCTCTCTATAATTTCAACAGAGAACTATTTCCCAGTGTTATTCTTGAAGATCTGTCGAACTTGATTGCCTCATCTTGAATTTATGTTGTCATTTCCCTGGTTGGAAACAAAACTAATTCTGTTGGATCTTCCTTCAATTATATTGCAGACACTTCAGAAGAATAAACCCTGGGAGGAGATAGCCCAATGTTTTCCCTGAATCTTTTTATACCAGTTGGTCATATTCTTCAATTGCAGAGGTGAGTTTATCTCGTGTATGGGTCGATGGGGCATGTTTCACATGGCCAATTGCGTCTGTTTTCATTCAGATTGGGGGTGGTGGTTGGTCGGATGCACTTTCTATTCCTTAGTTAGGTTCCATATTTTTACATATATTCCTTTGCATTGGTTGGTTGCAGGATGCATAGCTACAGCATATTTCTTCTCTCATCCTGCATATATGGCCCTCCAGTACCGCTCTTATTTCCATATGGTGAGCGTGGTTACCAGGTGGGGTGGTTTATAACGGTGTCGATACAGGTGGCAAGAACAAAAGAACTAAGATAGCAGTGCAAGATAACAATACAAAAGAACAGGTAGTATTCATATATCTTTCAATTTTATCTTACCAACTACATACTTCCTCTGATACTTCTCCATTTGTTTCAATCATATATCTTTCAATCTTATCTTACCAACTATTATAATCAGAATTCCGCTGATACTTACTCCATTGTATATGTTAGCTGAAGAGCTGGGCTACGATAGAGAGGTCCCTACGGAAGCCTATGCTTGGCAGATCAGAGGTACCATTCTTACTATAGCTAACATCACTGTCATCACCATTTGTTTAAGTACATGATGCAATCCGTCTATGAAAAATTCATCCACATGCTTATTTGCAATGCGCAGTCAACATGAGGCTTCCGTTACTGCCCCAGAGATGACTGAAGACCCAGCAACCGGTGCTTTTGCATGTCTGGCTGCCTACCTCTGAACTGCTGTGATCTATGCCGCCTCTGTGTGTTATGTGCTGAACCATGTCAGCAGCCATTTCCATTCAGTCACATGGCCCTAACCTCTTCTATGTACCGTCATGTACAATATGGACCCAGGGATAACGTCCTATATGTAAGTATCGCCACATGAGAACGAGCGCGTAGCTCGATGGTCAGCCTCTCGGTTGTGAGCTGCCCGCCAGAGTTCGAACCCTGGGGTTCGCAACTTTGGTGTCTCACCGGGAACAGTAGGTTCCCAGTCTTCACTACTCGGATCATTTCCGAGTGTTTGCCTCCTCGCGTGGAACGTTCAAGGGAATGCGGCGCACCTCGCCCCTCTCGGAGTCGTCGACTCTACGGTGATCTCAAGAAGGACGCCATCCTCATATCTGTGTGTGTAGTTGTAGGTGCGGTTGTACACGGGTGTTGTGTGTGGCGTGCGTGTGTAATTGTGGGTGTCGGCGTCGTATGAGCAGAATACTTCTGGCACCGGATAAGAGGCAACTCAAAAAAAAAAAAAAAAAAAAGTATCGCCACATAATCTGTGGCAGGAACTACTCTGTAGTGTCGCTTAACTTTGATGTCTAGATGTATTGATGGCTAGACGTATGTGATCAAAAACAGAACCGCCAATGGCCCAATTACAATCTGTTGTATCAGTCTTTGGGCCCGTCCCGTGGCCATTTGGAGACCTATGTGCCAAAAGCATTGGATCCTATTGTGTGTATAATGATACCACGTTGTATTGGTGTAAATCGTTTCCAAATCGACGGGGCCAATACCCCCACGCCAAAGCATGGGTATTTAGTGCTTCATTGGCCCCAGGCGGCCTTGTGCATGTTCCCTACCGGACCTCTGTTTCCATGGGCATGCACCTCACTAGAATTATTAGCATCGTATGAACACTTGCATGCCGACGCCCTCCTTGCTGAGCTCTCGGCAAGCTGATGTAATTTCCGAGTGGGTGCGTTGCTTAGAATATTTAGTGCAAAGAAAAAGAACCGCTCTTATGCTATTCTCGTATGCCAATGGGGTCGCTCGGACTCTATATGCTTTCGGTTGTGGAACTCAGTATGCTCAATTTGTGCTATTCTACAGATGTTCGGATGCGGTGCTCTTCTGACGGTCGCGGCATGTATGCTTGTTAAAGAATATTGTTAAAGAATATTAGTAGTTTAGGTGTGGTCATGGTCGGTTTGACGTGCTCCTTAGTGTTTGATTAGCAAAGTGTCCTTCGGTAAGTTCTACTTCATGCTTTGTTCCCCTGTTACAATAGTAAGCTTATGACATTGATTACTCGGCATGTAGGTTCGACATTTACCGTTCTACATTTAGGTGGTTCATTGATTTCCTTGTTGAATTTTTCTCCATAATCCACCTGGATTTATCTAGGAGCGCCATTATTATTGGACTTGCTGCAGGTTGAAGGGGCCTATCTTGCCATTGTTAATGTACCATCATGTATGACATGTATTGTTTTCTTGACTTATCTTTTGTAAGAAGGTATTTTTCTTGATAGAAGCGTGCCATAATCATTCTTTTATAACATTGCTCCATTTCCCTAATAGCCAGTTGTGGCCACTTGGCGCAGCGCGTGGCGCCGCGCGAAATCACTAGTATATGATATGAGTCATCCTTCCATGTGTGTTTAGGAACGTTACGTACACGAAATAATAACAAGTCCCCTGCAGGCTTTAGCGTTTCTCCCAGACCCATCGGCTCGGCCTGAAAATCTGCCGAAGGAGCGCCATCTTTGGAACGTTCCAATTTTCGACGTGCCTGGGTGACAACAGGGGCTTTCAGTCCAAGCTGCATATACGCTTATAGAACAACTATCGAGGGGCTAGCTAGAACTACAAATATGTTGTATCGAAGTTTTCAGTACCTGCACACCTTCCCCGATTCACCATCGAAGTAGTATTCCGTGTACCCGGTTGCTGAAATACAGCAGGATGACAGTAAACAACATGTCAGGGCAGGATCAAACATCAACAGCCGAGGAACTGAGCAACAGCTTGAATGGACCACCAAGGATCGATCAAGCTCTGGTTCAGTTCACTTCAACTGAAGTAAATCAGCAATTCATTGCAACGTAATAATCGGACATGAAATGAACTAAACTGGATGAATCACCTGACAGGATTGGCCTCCACGGGAACGACATGACGCAGCTGAAACGCCAGTGTCCGATTGACTTGTCCTGCAACCGGATGCAACGAGCACAATGGATTATTCTTTGTTCGTTGGTTTGGTTTTTCACACCAATGATTGACATCGCCACATTACAAATTACAAAGCTATAAACTTGTTAATTGCTGGAGATACGTACCTCCAGGTCCTCCCATTTGGTGAGCTTCATGTTGGATTTCTCGAGCAGAGACCCAAAGTTGGTGCAGTTCCGTTTGAATCGCCGCAGGCCTCTGAACGAGCCCGCTGGATCGGCGAACTCGCAGTCCTCCTCATAAGCTCTCAGCGTCAGGTTCCCTGCGAAGCGAACCAAAACGCACACCCCTGTAATAACCGTTTTCGATCTGGCCCTGTCCCCACACCCTTGCTGTGTTCACAATGAAACAGCACGGGCAGCAATAACTACTACTAATGCACTGCCCCCGTCCCCGCGTCGCTCCTCTGGGGGCGACTCGGGCGGAAGCGCCGCCGCCGCCTCCGCGCCCCCACCCACACCTCCGTCCGCCCTCGCCGCTGCCCGAGGGGGTCGCCGGGAGGCCCGTGCGGCCATCTATGACGGTGGCGGCGAGACCAACCAGCGCCTCCTCCCTCCCACCTCCTTCCTCTTCTTGATCGAACGCCGGCGAACTGGACTGCGACGGATCCTCGGCCCCTGAGCACGGATCCGGCCCCCCATGGCCCGGATCTGGCGCGTGGTGGGTGCTACCCGCCCCTACTGGTGGATGCCCGGCGGCGAGCTCAGGGGCCGTCCTCGTGCCCTTCCCCGGCGGACCAGCTCCCCCCTTCGCTGCTTGGCAGCGGCAGCGCGCAGGCGGGCGCCTGGGCTATGGCGTTGGTGCCTACCCCGTTGCCTCGTGCTCTCGACGGCGAGTCCTACGGCGGTGCTCCTGATGGCGGTGCTCCTTCCCATGCCGCCACCGGCGGGTGCCCTCGTACAGGTTGCTGTTGGAGCACCCCTGGGGATCCTCCGGCGGCCTTTGGCTTCCAGGTACACAGTCGGTTGAGGTTCGAGTTGCTCTGTCACCTTGGTGCTGTCCGGTTGGTGCTGCACGCTAGGTGTTCGACAGAATGTCATGGGCGAGCCCGTTCGGCAGTGACACTGCCGGTGCGCGCCCTCCCTTCGTCGCGGGCGAGTCCGCGCGGCTCCGCGATGTGTGGCGGCGGCTGACGCTGTCGGTGCGCGCCTCCCGTCGTCGCGGGCGAGTCCGCGCGGCTCCGCGACGTGTGGCGGCGGCCGGCGCTGTCGGTGTGCACATCCCGTCGTCGCGAGCGAGTCCGCGCGGGTCCGCGACGTGTGCTGCCTGGCAATGGGTGGCAACCCACGACGGCCTCGCCCCAGACAGCAGCAACTCGGTGTGGCCTCTACCTCAGGTTCTAGGCGAAAGCTTAGCCCGGATTACTCTGGGCCAGTGACGGAATCCCCTTCTTGAAGGCGTCATTGAAGAACCTCCTGTGTCGCTCCTGCTTCGACCACTCCGCCCAACCCCGTGGCACAAAAAGACTCGGGCGAAAGCCTTGCCAAGCTTGTTTGATTGGCCGACGATGGTGGCGCTGTCACGTCATCCACCTCTCTAGAGGCATCGTAGAAGAGTTCATGTGTCTCGGCGTTGTAATTTTTCTTTCTGTCTTTCTTGTTTTTCGTGTGTGTGTGCTTTGTATGGTTTTTAAATCCGGTTTTCCGGGATTAACCGGACAACAAGGTTTCCTCCCGTTCCTGTAAAACGAGACTTTTTTTGAAACAAGTAGGTGGGGAGCTCTCCCCGAATTAGCTTTCAAAAAAAAACCGTTTTCGATCTGTTCTCAGATAACTAATCTCTACCATGCATGCCATGCCAGTGAATCGTGGCCAGTTCATCGGAGAAGATTGAGACCTGTGACGAAGTAGGACCGCGCGAAGTCCGCCTTGGCGGCCTCGACAACTCCGGCGCGGTCCAGGGCAGGCCCGCTGCCGAGCCTCCCCTCAAGTCGGCGCCACCGGCAGCGTCCGCCTCCGGAGACGGCGACGGTGCTGGCCGGAACAGCGACGCGGCGATGCCGAGGAGCTCGGAGCCGTACCAGGCGGCCTTGAGGACGGCGTTCTCCGAGCGGGGACGAGGACGACGTCGCGGTCGTCTCGGCTCCCCGCGGCGGGCTTCTGCGCGTGCACCCTCATACGGCTGCTAGAATTCGCCGTTGTCCGGCGGAGGACGGCTGCGGAGCTCCGGCCATGATGGCCCGTGGCCAGTGTGGAGCTAGCTGGACTGGCGTGCTGCAACGCCATGCGATTTTTTTCCACGCCGGTGAGCGAAGCCACTAGTTTCTCCTCACTTTCTCCTTGCCACTTGCCAGTTTGCCTCATTGTACAGAGTGTGACCATCAAACATGCGGCTACCATTAATTGGGGAGAGTTTGGGACAAAATGAAAGGAAAAAGTCTAGTTTCGGTCCCCCAACTTTTACGAAAGTCCGATTTTGGTCCCCTCAACTCCAAAACCGACAAAATAGGTCCCCTCAACTTTTCAAACCGTGCAGATTGAGTCCAACAAAATTGAATTTTTATTTTATAATTTTTCCTGTAATTTACTAAGATTTTTTTAAAGATTGAGCTGAAATAAATAAAAAGAAAAAAGGCAAAACCTTCTAGCAAAAAAACTTTGTACTAAAGTATACCATATTATATATTCATTGCATAGCTCTACTCATGTGGAGTCCAACAAAATTGGATTTTCTATTTTATGAATTTTCTCGTGATTTACTATGATTTTTGAAAAGATTCAAATTAAAATAAATAAATAAAAAAAGAAAAAAAATGAAACCAAAGTCACGGTAGCAAACCGGAGTTATTGTAAATGAAAACCACCATCCAACCCCGGGGGACGAAATCTGCACGGTTTGAAAAGTTGAGGGACCCGTTTTGTCCGGTTTTGGAAATGGGGGACCAAAATCGACTTTCGTAAAAGTTGAGGGGCCAAAAGTAAACTTTTTCCAAAATGAAATGGAAGACGTAGTACTGGGCCTGGATAGGAACATTTTTACTCGGCAGGCCCATGAAACTCAAAGTTGGGTCGTGGTTGCGATCGAGTCGTAGAAGTGTGGGCCCAACTGGTGCGATCACGTGGAACTTGTTTTTTTTTTTTTTTTTCTTTGAGGAAAACGTGGAACTTGTGGAACAGTGGAAGCCAACGCAAGTTGGGCTAAAAAAAACGCAAGTTGGGCTACTTGCTTTGCTTGGAGAACAGCGAGGGCGTCCAACTGAACCGACCAAGTTGGTGAATGCCCCCCGACCAAGTGGACTTTGATTTCGCAAAGACGAAGAGAACTGATTCCAAATTTTAGTTTTTAAGTCTTTTTTTTTTTGGAGAATGGTGTTGGCGTTCAAAGATTCAAATCAAAGTTTCACGAAGGCACATGCGCACGTATGTTCGGTCCAGGAGATAAAGCAGGCATTATTGTATTTCCTGGGCTCGTCAATATTCTTTGTTAGAACCATTATTGAGTCTTTTTTCCATAAATACATGCGCATGGTTCCGAACACATGGAGAAATACTGCCCGGTCGATTGAACTATCGTGGAAACTTATTTGTTGTTACCCTGTCACACCATTAATCTCTATCTGTAACCTTAAAACTTTATTATTTTTTTTATTAGCACTTCCCCCTTCGTCCGCATCATCCCTAGATCCGCTATACTTGCTTGGAATCTCTACAACATAAAAAGAACAAAATGTGGACATTTTTTTGTGCGACTTTTGGTTTGGTTACGTCCCACCCCTATCTATGCGAAACCATTCGATTGGTGATTAATCACCGCATGCATGGCTAAGGTTTACTTTTTTTTCTTTCCTTTTCTTGCAACAAATTCAAAAGGAAAGAAAAAAACTTTAGTGGGTTATTAATCATGCATGCAAGGCTAACGTCTTTCCCTTTCCTTTTCTTGCCATAAATTCAAAAGGAAAGAAAAAAAATCTACAACATAAACGTGGACATTTTTTTGGTGCCACTTTGGTTTGGTTTTGCCCAATCCCCACCCCATGCAGAACCATTCAATTAGTGATTAATCATCGCATGCATGGCTAACGTTTACTTTTTCTTTCCTTTTCTTGCAACAAATTCAAAAGGAAAGAAAAAAAATTGGTGCATTATTAATCATGCATGCATGGCTAACGCCTTCCCTTTCCTTTTCTTGCCACAAATTCAAAAGGAAAGAAAAAATCGGCAACATAAACGTGGATATTTTTTGTGCCACTTTTGGTTTGGTTTTGCCCACCCCATCCCATTCAAAACCATTCGATTGGTGATTAATCACCGCATGCATGGCTAACTTTTTACTTTTCCTTTTCTTTTCTTGCAACAAATTCAAAAGGAAAGAAAAAAAAAATGGTCGGTTATTAATCATGCATGTATGGCTAACATCTTCCCCTTTCCTTTTCTTGCCACAAATTCAAAAAAGGAAAGAAAAAAAATGGATTGGTCATTAATCATGCATGCATGTTCTCCCATTTACTTTCTTGCGACAAATTTAAAAGTAAATAAAAAAAAAATGATCGGTCAAGTAATCATGCTTGTATGGCTAACGTCTCCTTCCCCTTTACATTTCTTGCGACAAATTCAAAAGGGAAAAAATCGATCCGGTAATTTTCTCTCTTACCTTTTCCCCTGTAAATGGAAACAAATAGCCGTCGGTCTTCCATCTCTTGCAAACGTCGTAGCCTCGCCAAGCCCACCCGACGTAAATCAAGCTCTTTCCAAATCGGGATTCACGACCTAGGCAACAAAAAATCCTTTGCTGAAATCTCATGTTTGGTTTTGGAAATTGATGACACACTTGTGGACTAATCCTTTGCTCTAAGTGATGACTATGAGATAAGATTAGGTTGATGACAAGGAGCATGATGATCATGAACATGGTCGATGATGATGGACATGATGGATCGTCAAGCTTGGTGATCGGCTTGAGAAGAACCCGGGAGATTAAGGCAAAGGTATCTTGATAGGGTTTTCCTTTTGGTGATCAAGACACGATAGAGCGTGTGATCACATTATAGGATAGATAGCCGACTATCAAGAGGGAATGCCGCGACAATCCTTTGGTGAAGTGCTTCTAGGTCCAATTGACTTGCATATTGCATTTAGGACTTGAGAGCACTAACCGATCTTGCCTAACTTATCGACGCGTGCTAACTTTGGTGATAACGTGATCATCTTGGACGTGTTGGCAACCCATGGCAAGAGGCTAAGCAAGTTTGAAGCAAAGAGCAAAGAAAAAGATGAAGAAGCGGTTTGCCCGGAGGCGGCCCGACGCGACGCGAGGAGGCGGCCGGACGACGACCGGACCGGTGGCTCGGTCGGTCGCGTCCGATCAAAATAACAAAAAGCATGTTTTCCCTCAACCGAGTGTGACCGGACGCCGGACCGAACCTGGACCGCGGCGGCCGGACGCTGCCTTGGAGGGCGCCCGGTATGGGCCCGACCCTTGTCGGTAGCTACCGGAAAGCGATGGCCGGACGCTTGACCGGACCCGCTGGGTGGTTCCTGGGCCGGTCGCGTCCGTCACCCCGCAAAAGAGCACATTTTGAAGGCCAACGGCTCTATCTCGTGGAGGAGGCTATATATATAGGTTTGCCCGGTTTCATAGTCTCTCTCTTGCACATTTGAACACTCTAACTTGCTAGTGAGCTTGTGAGACTCCTCTCCACTCATCTCTCCATCCATAACTCGAATTCTTGGTGAGATTGAGAGTGATAGAAGTGCATTGCATTGGTGGTTGCATCTAGAGGTACTTCATCCTTGGAGAAGCCGCGGGATTCTTGTTTTCTTGGGAATTTACCCAGTTCCTAGCGGCTTGGAGCAAGAGGCGGTGTTGAGCTCAAGTGGAGCTTGTTTGAGGCCACACCGGTGGTGATTGTGAGGGGGGTCGTTCCTTACCCCGCGGAGATTCGCGAAAGGAGCACTAGTGGATTGCTCGTGGGCTTGTTGGACCCTCTCTTGTGATCGCTTTGCTTGAGCTCCCATAGGGGATTTGGCACCGGCTATTAAGCTTAGCATACGCCAAGTGAGTGTGTCGCCACAACGGGGACTTAGCGCGTGCCGGCAAGCACGTGAAACCTGGGTGAAAAATCATCGTGTCACTTGTTCTTGCTCGTTGGAGATTTCTTGGTGATCACGGTGATTGGCTACAACCTCGACACTACACCGGTGGTATTGTATTCTAGCACCTTGTTGCATTACTTAGTAGCATATCTTGTTAGGGTGCTTAGTTGGTAGCTTGTGTAGCTTGCTTAGTCTTGTTTAGCTCCTAGTTGTTGTTCTAGTTAGACTTGCTTGTTCACCTAGGAGTAATCTAGCGACTTAGCCCTTGTGTGTTTTAGAAACATTAGAATTGACTTGTGGCTTGCTTAGATAGCTTGTAGCACGGCTTATTAGCTTCGCCATCTTATTTACTAATCCGGGGTGTAGTGTTGTTGCAAAAATTTTTAATAGGCTACTCAAAACCCCCCTCTAGCCATTAGGACCTTTCATTTGCCCTATGTGCAAACGCCCTCACATCTTGCTTTGGCTCCGCTACCCTCCCCATTTGGTGCCCTCAACGCGGGCGGCGCCCCCATCGAGACGCCCGTCGGCCTTCTCGCGGTCCGGCTCGGCGCCCTCCAACGTTAGGGAATCCTCGGCGCCCGCCCAATAACCGTTGTAGAGCGTCGCCGCTGACCACCCTCGGCGGCCGCCGTCAAGGACCTCCGACTGCAACGTTGGGACTCCTCAGTACCGCCGGACGTCCCCATCCAGCCGGCCGGCGCCTCCTCGATTGCCGCCCTACATTACCGCCCGGGCGGCTACTGCGCCCACGCGTTGCCACGGATGTCGCGGCCACCCCCTCGGCGTGCTCGCGCAGCCTCCAGGCGTGCACTCGTGGCCTTGCCGGCTATTCGCCTGCACGCCAAAGATAGGCGCAGCTCGCCATGCCGAGGACCAACTCCTCCGCACGCAACCACGCCGCCGTGCCACGATTGCGCCAGACGCCACCACGCCAGAAACCCGCACGCACCTTTTAATTTCACAAAGATTGTTATCTTATCATGCGATCTATATGTCTTTATATAATATTTAGTTATCCTATAGCAACGCACGGGCACGATACCAGTGAATGCAAAATCTAACTTGCTCCCCGTGCAGCAACGCGCACGGTAATACAAATTAGCATGCGAGAGGCCTGATGAGTCCACGAAGAGGTCTACAATCAGTACACCGACGACAGTTGATCGACACTCGTCATTTTTGAATAAAAGTTGACACTCGTCATCACATATTGGTTCGAACTTTTTTATTGACACTGCGGAATAAGAATGTCGTGGAACTGTCGGACTCATGAATTAAAGCATGTTCGAAACATGAATCGAGCGGGTGGTATGCATGGATCCGTGCCGTGCAGGCATGTGTGCGATGACCAATGAAATGACCACATGGGCAACTCCAGGGGACTGAGACGATGTCGTCGTAGCTTGCCATCGACCGGCCGGCCGGCCGGCGAGCCGCGATCCTTCAGGTCACCTCGCGCCGTCGCTGTCGGCCTGCGTCATATGAAACGCAACCCGGCTAGGCTGCTGGCAAGCGGACAAAAGTGCAGATGATCATCTGAACAGATTGAGTAGTTGCGTACGTTCATCGCCCCTTAATTAATCATTACTAGTAGTTTCTATTTCCTTCCAAGTCCAAGGTTCTCTCCTAATTCAACAACAACTGGAAAAGACGGGGCTGCTGTCAACGCGAGAAAAAAGAAGACACGTGGTGAATTCGTAATGTACCACGCACGTTCCCATCGCTGTATTTGCAAAGCTAATCACTGTAATGGGTAGACTAATTTTGTTAATCCATGATGAATAAGACGTGAGGTCTTTGGATATGCAGTGATCCTTGCAGGTTGGCCTGGACCGGCGCGCATGCAGTGCAGCTGGGGCCTGGATTTGAACGCGGCGTCGGAGCCTTGTCAATCCGACAAACCCATGCACGCGAGCCAGGCTTTTTTACCACTGTTTCTCACTTTGCCCCTTACGGCGGCTGTCCTAAAAACAACTGCGCACCTAACGGGTTGGATGGATTGAAATCTACAGCCAGGCCTTTTTTTTTCTCCCCGTTTCACATATGCAGTGATACATGCATGACACCAGCATCACAGGGTGCTCTAGGTGGGTGAGCATCGTGTCTGCCACTGGCCTCGTTGGCTCGTTGCCTTGTCAAAGCAGGCCACTGCAAAAGCATTCTTGAACACCAAGCTGCTGACTGACTCACTCGATCTACTACCGATTTGTGGTCTCTGTAGCACAGTACACAGGCCGGTGGCATATGCTGATGTACCCACACTCAGTCCTTGTTCCCTCATGTTGCGTCGCTAACTACCCACTGATCGAGCCCAAGATTTGGAAGCCGAAGTACATTTTCATTGGTCAGAGAAGTGATGGTTCAGCTACTCCAACTCTGACGGCACGTGTGTATTGTATGCACGCGCGGGTGCTTTATAGATTGACCACCGACTAATTGGTGCATGAGAAGCAGCTACAAACGATACGCATGCTATCGCTGGATGACGCTGCTTGTCCTTCCTTGTGCTGAACGCGAGTTTCTTTGGAGACCATGGATGTCAGCATTCGGGGTGCAGCTGCGGATCGGATCGGATCTGGATCAACAACACGTCGATCGTGGTCCTGCTCCTGCGCGCTGAAGTCTGTAGATCAATCAGTCAGACCACCACCATGCACACGGTTTACACTGGACCTCCCTACAGCTTGACTCTGCCATGCGGAAAAGGTGAAAGGGATGCGGGGACACCACCCTTCAATTCTGCATCGTCTGCAGTAGAGAAGGAAGAAACAAACACCGCCGGCACACCGCCAAGTCGCGAGCTATGGGGCCGCTAGTTGAAAGGCGCGTGCATGCTGACACGGCGACACGCGCAAAGGTTGATCACTTGTGCAAAACCTACCCTACACATATTCGTGCGACCACCGACCGGGGCCCTGCACCGCGGTACGGTCTCGTCCAGCCGGGTCACTGCACGCGCGCAGTAGAGAACACACTGCCGACTTCGGCCCTTTTTGTCCTACAAAGCCAGGGGGTAATTTTTTAGCCTCAATTATTTCCCTAATTTATCCAATAACAAAAGACTAATAGACTAATTTTTTGGGCCAACAAATCCCCCTAGTCCATTAGTCCCTCTTGAGAGTCTAATTGGGGTAGTCCTCGTGCTTCTTGTCGGTCGTCAACTCATTTGTGCACTTGTGCAGACGCACTACCACCAAGGAGCTTCTAAATCCCTCATTAGTCCTTTGAACTAAACATCTTTAAATGAGACTAAAAATTAGTCCCTAGTCCCATAAAAACCAAACAGGCTCTTCGTCGCTGTCGTGTTGGCATGGCACCAACGCACCAAGACTGAAACGGCACTGTTATGGCTCAAATTATACAATCTATATACTACCTCTGTCCTTGGGTAAATAGATTTCTGAAACTGTGTAACAAAGTCAAACTTTTAAAAATTAAACCAATATTTTTTTTAGAAAAAACACAAGATTTACGGTAGTTTCATTAGATATCACCATAGAATATATTTTTATAGTGTTTTTTTTTATTATGTTATAGATATTGTTAGTCTTCTCTACAAAGGTAGCTAAACTTAAAAGAATTTTTGAATTGCACAGATTCTCTGGGCACTGGTGGATGCGCGAAGACTGAACTCTGAAGAGCGATGTTATGAAATTAACTCAATTGTACAATCTGTGTATACTATACCGTAATCATGCATGACAGTCCCTCTGGTCACGTGCGGATAGTGTGACCGCAAAGGCCGGGCTCCCAAATTCCAGGTCTTCAGATCAAGTACTCTATGTATAGTATTTTGTGCTTCCCTTTTCTTCTATTTAAGTCTATTTTTTGGCCCCTCCCGATCAAGACAAGAAGCGGTGCCTGTCATCACCTTCAGGAGAGGTTAGGAAGAAGCATCAGGGAAATCAAAGCTGTTTAGATAACATATCACCCAATTGCTCTGTTTTTTTTTCTTTTTCTGAGAATTACACAGTGCAACACATACGCCCACACATGCACGCACACACACTCAACCTTATTAACACACGCACGCTAAACTCTACCCCCTATGAGCACCTCTCGAAGGCCTGAAATGTAAATCCAGAGATCGATCCCCAAGTCACCACAGGTGCCTCGTGGGTCGACGGGAACGCCGCTTACCAATGAAAGTGTAACACTGTAAATTCTTGAATAGATCTAGAAAGTCGAGGACTTGAACCCGTGTGGGCGGGTTCTACCACAAGGAACCTAACCAACTAATCTATGCTGTCCTTATAATCGGGTTCGCCTAAGCTAAAACCCCTATTTGATTATATCCTTTTCCCTCCAATCAATAATTATATATTTTTTTGATAATGTACAAATATATTTGTTTTTGAAAATGAATATACCATTGACATTGATAAGAACTTTCAACACCATTGACATTTGTTTTTGAAAATGAACACCATTGGCATTGATAATGCGGTACTTGATCACATACTTTCCTAGAAAGATCACCAGCAGAGATTGGACGATACACTACACTAGAGCAGCGAAGATAATCTCGTATATAGAACTCCGTATTGAAATTTGATTGTGATTGACCTTTGAATCTAGTATAATTGATTTGAAACAGGATTCACATCACAACAATATGACAACACATATGCACCACGTAGTGCAATTCTTCAAAATTCCAAGGAAAGCGATTGTAGTCACTGTCCGTGTCCAAATTTGCTGCAAGTTGTTCAATACACGGAGCACAGTAGCAGCCAAGCCTAGGGAGAATAGGACTTGCCTAGGGAGAATAGGACTTGCATTGCCGCCGAGTAGGTTGACTGCACACAAAAATATTGAGCATTTATTAGCCCTTGACTTTCTGCTCTGAATGCCGACCACTCGTGACACAGTATGACTACTAGATCAGCACCATTTGTCAAGGGGAATTACTGGTCTCGCCCCTTCCATGAGCCCCAGGGCCGTGTCCACCTGGCTATACCTTTGGAACACGAAACACTTGCAACATGAAACACTTGAATGCAACATATGTCTAAAGCGGATATTGGTTATCAAACACCAAAATTCAAACTAAAATAGACCTAGGTCCATTTCCCTACAGAAGGCATCCAGGACGTTCGCACCATCGTAGCCCACCGCGACAAGCGGCGTTTGGACGATCGGACGTCCTAAACCCGACATTTCCATTTGTCAATGGTTGTACTCCTACAAGCCGTATCTCACCGTGCGTATCTAACCGCTCGGATAACAAGAAGTTACACGGAGCTAGTTGACAAGTTGCTTTTTTTTTTGAGATTACACGCGATAAACGGCCCACCGCGACAAGGGCGCGTTTAGACGATCGGGGCGCCCTAACCCGACACATTTCCATTTGTCAAGGGTTGTACTCCTGCGTGTCGATATAACCGCTCGGATAAGAAGTTACACAGAGCCGTTGACAAGTTGCTTTCTTTTTTTGAGATTACACAAGATAACGCAGACGCCAACACGCACGCACACTCACCCCTATGACCAACACGCACACAAACCCTACCCCTATGAACACCTTCAACCCCTATGACCATATGTACGCAAATCCTACCCCTATGAGCACCTTCGAAGAATTAAGTCGAAAGAAATCTTGAAATTCACGCATTACGCCCACCACGACAGGGGCGTTTAGACGATCGGATGCCCTAACCTCGACATTTCCATTTGTCAAGGGTTGTACTCCTACGTGTCGTATATAACCGTTCGAATAAGAAGTTACACAGAGCCAGTTGAGAAGTTGCTTTTTTGAGATTACACAGTACAACGCAAACGCCAACACGCACGCTACACTCACCTCTATGACCACCTTTGAAGAATTAAGTCGGCAAATCGAAGTTCACGAAGTCACCATAGGCGCCTCATTTGTCGATGGGAAATCGCGTTACCTTAATGCAAAGCACCGAAAAAATTTATGAAATAAATCCGGGATAAAATGCCTCACACGCGATTTGAACACCGGGTAGGAGCCCCAACCAATGGCCTCTGCTATTATGCTGGAGGCCCATGAGTGAAGAAGACATCAAACGTTTATATCTTATCGAAGGAGCCATTCGTGTTCGTACCGTTCCAGCCCACGGCGTGTGGGTCGTTCAGACGATCAGACCCAAGAGGTTGTACTCCTATATGCTATGTCTCATTTATATTTATCAAGGTTGTAGTCCTATATGCTATGTCTAGCCGTTCGGACAAAAACGAATTACACAACGCCATTTGACAAGTTAGTTTGTGGACACCCATGATCGAAGAAGACGGTCGAAACATTTTTTTATCAAACTTTTGATTGGAGGAGGCATACGGGATGTTCGTACTGTTGCGGCCCACGTGGGTCCGATCGGACGCCCTGACCCAGCGCATCTCCGTTTGTCAATGCAGTCCTACGTGCTGTGTCTCGCCGTTCGCGTTCGGACGACGACAAATTACACATAGGCAGTTCACAAGTTGGCATTGTGAGCTATGAAGGCCGCTGGTCCTCCGCCAGTCGTCCGCCGAGACCACAAGGCACTAGCGCACAACTGACACCGCCAAACCAGTCAGCCTGAGCATTCAGCAAATCAAGCGGCGGCAACACCAGACTAGCGGTGCAAATTAACGCCGCCACCCATTTTCCTTCTGGCAAGCCGACGGGCGCGCCGGCGCGCGGTCGAGGCTTTGAAATCCTTCGTCATGGTCGTCGTGCCTGCAAACACCCTGCAAGTTCAGTTCGGGTCTAACACCCATTAATTATCCCAGAAGCCGCCGTTAGACGTAGAACCCGCGCGCCGCGCGCGCCGGCTACGCTCTAGCTTGGACCGGCGTAACTGCCGTCACCATCCATCGCCTGGCTGTTCCGTCGCACGAAGCTGCTAGTGACGTAACATTTCTCCCCCGAAAGATGAAGGCGGTTAACCTGTCGAATTTGCGAATCTCTTTGTACATCGAGCAGAACGTCGTCAGGTTCAGGTTCAACCGAGCATCCTATCCTATTCCTTAGATATATAATTCAATTTCTCGACGATTAGTACTAGTACGGGGCACGAAATGTTCAAAAGGTCAGCGAGCCCCCCACATGTCTACGGTCGCAGTCGCATGATTCAATGCCTTAGCCACCCTCTGCGTTTGGTTTCATGGAAATTTCCGCGGTAACGCATGGACGCGGGCAGGGGGACGCGGCTGCCGGCTCTTATAAATCAGCGCGCGCCCCAAACATCATCAGTTCATCACCAAAGCTGCAAGCTCTACTTCCAAGCCTCCAAGGCCTCCTCTTCTCCAGCAGCAAAACCACAGCCAGCTCGCACAAGCTCAGGCACAGCGCCTGAACGGGCGCTAAGCTCTGTTTCACTGAGATCACCCTTACTAGCTCGTCGCGGCCGAGCCTTCTGATCCTCGGCAGGAAAGGAAAATCCGACGTCAAATGGCAGGTGGTAGCAGAACCGAGCAGCTGCTCTCCAGGATCGCCACCGGCGATGGCCACGGCGAGAACTCGTCCTACTTCGACGGGTGGAAGGCCTACGAAATGAACCGTTTCGACCTGCGCGACAACCGCGACGGCGTCATCCAGATGGGCCTCGCCGAGAACCAAGTACGTACCGTACCCCTGCCGCAGCTAAAGTGCTAAACTACTCCCTCCGTCCCTTTTTAGATGTCGTTTTGGGGTGCGTCTTGGCCAAACTTTCTCCACTTTTGGGGATTTGTAGAAAATACGCGCGCAACATTTATATCTCCGGATAAATTTATTAAAAAACTAGACGTAAAGATCTTTTCAATGATACTAATTACTTAGCATAAATATTTATATATTTTAATATATAATTGTCGGCCAAAACGCCAACTTACCGGGGTCGGCGGGCGACATCTATTTGGGACAGAGGAGTACACGTTAATCACCTCTCTGTACACTGTCTGTAACTCGAACATACTGCCCGCACCAGCTGTCGATCGAATTCATGCTCATGTAAAAGTGCCGCCGTACGTGTGTTGCAGCTGTCGCTTGACCTGATCGAGCAATGGATCACGGATCACCCGGAGGCGTCCATCTGCACGGCGCAGGGCGCGTCGGAGTTCCGGAGGATCGCCAACTTCCAGGACTACCACGGCCTGCCGGAGTTCAGAGAGGTAAACTAACAGCTCGGCTGATAAGCAACAAAACGCCAGAATCATTGATTAGGTTTGCTGCTGTCTAATGGCGACTGCGTGCGAAAACGACGGCGCAGCTACCGGCCGGCCGACGGTTAGCACGCAGTCGCCGTCCTGACAGACCATCGTGAAGGCGCGGCTAATTTCATAATAAATTCTACTAATCTCGATGTGATAGCTGACGTTTTGATCGTTTGTTGCAGGCGATGGCCAAGTTCATGGGGCAGGTGAGGGGAGGGAAGGTGACGTTCGACCCGGCCCGCGTCGTGATGAGCGGAGGAGCTACCGGTGCGCAGGACACTCTGGCCTTCTGCCTCGCTGACCCAGGCGACGCTTACCTTGTGCCGACGCCATACTACCCAGCGTATGTCCTGACATCACCCTTATACCAAAATACTCTTGTCTTGGTCAAATAATTAGACTCGAAAATCGGTCAAGATCACGGAAAAACTGAGCTAATTTGACAGTCAGTGTCAACTAGCCAATTCTAGCCCCTCTTATCCTTCCTTGTTTGGGTCACGTTTCAAAACTCAACTCGATCATGAACCTCAAGTCAAAGTAATACTCTTATTAGTCGCATGGACGATTGTCGTCTTGATCAAGTGGACAACGCAATCTAGTCACGCGAAGAAAATTGTGTTGACCATCCAATCAACCGTGCCAATAGGTCAAACGTTACATGCACGCACGACGTACAGCACGTCTGTTCCCCTTTCTCCATTCTGAGCCCTGTGCCCCTGACACGCTTTTCGTTGTATGTTGATCACAGTTTCGACCGCGACTGTTGCTGGAGATCAGGCGTGAAGCTGCTGCCCATCGAATGCCACAGCTCAAACAACTTCGCCCTCACACGGGAGGCGCTCGTGTCCGCCTACGACGACGCGCGGAGCCAGGGCATCCGCGTGAAGGGGCATCCTCATCACCAACCCCTCCAACCCGCTGGGCACCATCATGGACCGCGCCACGCTGGCGATGCTGGCCACGTTCGCCACGGAGCACCGTGTCCACCTCATCTGCGACGAGATCTACGCCGGCTCCGTCTTCGCCAAGCCGGACTTCGTGAGCATCGCCGAGGTCATCGAGCACGACGTCCCGGGATGCGACAGGGACCTCATCCACATCGCCTACAGCCTCTCCAAGGACTTCGGCCTCCCGGGCTTCCGCGTCGGCATCATCTACTCGTACAACGACGACGTCGTCGCCTGCGCGCGCAAGATGTCCAGCTTCGGCCTCGTCTCCTCGCAGACGCAGCACTTCCTGGCCAAGATGCTCTCCGACGCCGACTTCATGGCCCGCTTCCTCGCGGAGAGCGCGCGGCGGCTGGCGGCGCGCCACGACCGCTTCATCGCGGGCCTCCGCGAGGTCGGCATCGCGTGCCTGCCCGGCAACGCGGGGCTCTTCTCGTGGATGGACCTGCGGGGCATGCTCCGGGACAAGACGCAGGACGCGGAGCTGGAGCTGTGGCGGGTCATCATCCACGAGGTGAAGCTCAACGTGTCGCCCGGCACGTCGTTCCACTGCAGCGAGCCCGGATGGTTCCGCGTCTGCCACGCCAACATGGACGACGAGACCATGGAGATCGCGCTCGCCCGCATCCACAGCTTCGTGCGCCAGCACCAGCACCGGCGGCACAAGGCCAAGGCGGAGCGCTGGGCGGCCGCGCAGCGCCTGCGCCTCAGCTTGCCCCGCCGGGGAGGCGCTGCCGTCTCCAGCCCCTTGGCGTTGTTGTCGTCGCCGCATTCCCCGATGGTCCACGCCAACTAGTCACCCAAGAACATGCACTCGGTACCCCAGGCTGGTGTGTGCCGTACGTCCGTACGCGCACATTTTTTTCCAATCACATGACAAAACAAGTCCATGTGATCGTTGACAAGAAGGGAGTACGTAGCTTTGACTTTAAACTGATACTTTGTGCAGGCGTAAGCGAGCATCGGTACAGTAAGCCGAAAGGACGGATTTGTCCTCGATTCTTTTTGGTCGAAACTCGCGTGTATGGTTTGGTTTGACGTTACCAAGCATAGTAGAATAACGATCGGATATGGTAATTTAGACCTCCCGATCAATTGTGGCTGTAAACCTTTGGTTACAACAGAAGTTGTAAAGAAGGAAAGAATAAGAAAAATTAGAACACAAGTTGTACTTAGAAGAGTGAATAAAGACCAATTTACCTATCATATATTTATATGTATAACGATTTACTCCTCCAAAATTTCTGTTTTTAGTTTTTGATACATATATACTATACTATATTATACTGAATTAGCAAGTGGCTTGCTCACGAGTCGAGTGTGTAGAGCTAAAACCGTTTAACTAAAAAATATGGAGCAAAACTGAATTAGCAACATGCTAAGTAGGGTTTTGCTTTCTAGTGGACCCTCGCTGTTGTTGGCGCTAGCTCTTTTGCTCTGGAGCGCTGTCGTAAGTTGAGGTGTAGGCAAATCCGGTGTTGGCGTCGGCAAAAGCTAAAAGCTTCTTCTTACAGCTGACGGTCCATGGAGAATAAAGTGTGACTTTGTCAAATGGAGTCCTGGTGAGTCCTTTGAAATTTGGAGGGTCTCTTGCTCCTCCTCCCTCGTCTCCATCGGGCGCCGTATCTGTGTGATGGTAAGAAGCTAAGGATGTTTGTACTACCATCCTGGAAAATCGGATTGATCTCTAGGTCCCACCTCTTTTGGTGGTTGTAAGGTCCTAGATGGTTAGAGGGGTGAATAGCCTATAAAAAATTTCTACAAACTTAACTCAACAAACCGATTAGTATAAAACACGGCGTAAAAGCGGTTTGCACTGGCTCTAAAGGTCTTGCAAGCCTTCTAGTGACAAGACTAAATATTTCTATGATCTCTAAGTCACACAAAATCTATGTCACTACTCTATCTAGTGAGCAATCCTAATATGGTCCTTATGCTAGCAAGAACAACCTACACAAGCAAGTGCTAGCTCTCTACTCAAAGTAAACTAGGAAAGTAATGCTAGAGTGAGATGCTTGTTATACCGACATGTAGAGGATGTCAACCAATCACCGGGAAGAAAAGAGACTATCAATCACACGAAGGTGATGATCCAAACACCAAGACAATGAACAAGTCGATTTGTTCACCCGGAAGTTCGCTTATACACCGACAAGTTACTCTCCTCCGGTTGTGCCGACCAACACAAGGATGATGTTTGAGCTAGGCGGTGCCCTTGCTAGCCTCAACACACCACTCACAAGTGAGGTACCTAAGACACGAGCAATGTATTCCTTGCACTTTGTCTTCCCCGACGGGAGTGCGTGATCCTCTCACAAT
Organism: Hyparrhenia diplandra; assembly: GCA_015847255.1. NCBI lineage: Eukaryota > Viridiplantae > Streptophyta > Magnoliopsida > Poales > Poaceae > Hyparrhenia > Hyparrhenia diplandra. The sequence goes on along the minus strand of JADLZK010001492.1, from coordinate 14,364 downwards.
TCGGCCCCGAGGTGGCCAAGAAACAATCTCCTCTTCTTGCCAACAACTCCACCAAATCACCAAGCCGGCTAGGAGCGGTGTCTCCAAGAGAAACAAGAAACCAACCGGCTCACAACGATCCCCTGCGTGCCTCTAGATGCAAGAGCTCAATGCAATGCACTTGGATCAACTCTTCTCTCAAGAATGAAGCTCAAATCAAGAATGAGAGAGGAGGAGGCTTGCTTGCTTGCTCTAGCTTGTTAGGAATGATTCAAATGACCAAGAGAGAGAGCAAGAGGCGACCAACGGGTATAAATACCCCTCACCACTAAATGTGGCCGTTGGGAAGAAAGCCACGCTTTGGGCCTCGACCGGACTCACCGGTGAGGTGAGTCCGGTCGGTGGATCCGTCACAAATCGACAAACCCAAACCAGCGCTTGACCCCTGACCCGCGGTCGCGTCGATTCGCGCATCCGATCGATCGTCCGGCCAAAGCCGGATGCTTTCCGGCCGGTCGCGTCCGATCACCGCGTCGAGCACCGAGCGAAACATGCTCTACGCCAGACGCATCGACCGGGCGTCCCGGCCACTTCGACCCGCCCGTCGGTCGGTCGTCCCACGCCACGCCGAGCTGCGAAAATCGTCGTTTGTCCGTCGTTCCTTCGCCTTTGCTCCAAACCGAGCTTCCGGCCACTTGTTTCTTGTTGCCGCCATTCGAAGAACACCTCGACACCATGTGTTAGCATTTGAAAATATTTTCACCAAGTGCGGAGTTAGCTCTTTAGGTTAGAATGCATGCATATGAATTTTGAACCTAGAGGCACATGAGGACCGATATGTACGATAAGTTTCCCCTCTTTATAGTACGGCTTATCGATCCTATAACCACTCACACCCTATGGTGTCTTGAGTGTGAAATCAAAAGCCCTATGGTTATACCTTTGCCTTGGGGTCAATTGATCTCCGAAACTCTACCAAGTTGCATGCTTGATCATCTTTTGGATCACCTCTTGGATCACCTCGATCCATCCTCCATGATCACAATGCACCAACTCCCAAGATCGACCAATCTCCAATCTAGTCAAACACTTAGCATCGAGAGATTAGTCCTTAGGTGTCACTAATTAGCCAAAAACCAAACAAGAGATCTTCGGTGGTTTCATTTCCCTCTTGGGTGCATCATTGTTCGTGCGAACCGGGCTATCGACGATTGGGCGTCAAATTTCTTTCTTCGGCTATGCGGTGACTTGTGGCCACCTTGTTAGGCCTACATGTTCAACGAGTAAAGTCTTGCTCCGGTTTTGCTTTGGTTGTGCCGCTCAAAATCTCTATTTCTTCGTCGGGAGGATGGTCGGCTTCAACGAGATTGTTCCTCCCCGGGTCGGCGACGAGGACACCGTCGGCGAGGACAACCTGGAGGAGCTTGTAAGGATGTGGTTGTAATTTTCATGTTTGTCAAGGGTGTCCTTGTAAGTGTTAGAATGTGATCGTGAACCATCAGAATTTTTGTGAAATATAATCCCCGGTTTCAAAAAATAATTAAAAAACCACGGCACCAAATTGGCCCCACCATCCCCTCATAAAAAAAGAAACAAGGTGGTCCACCACGCCTGCGCCTGAGCGACTGCGAGCGGGGGAGCAGGGGCGCCGCCGCACGGGCTAGCAGCGAGCAGAGCACTGCTGCGGCGCGGGCGGCGGCGAGCGGGGCGTCGCCACACGCTGGCGACGAGATCCACACAGGTAGGTACACATGGAATCTCGGTTAACACCGAACCGATGAAACCGAAGCCAAAGTCACCGCTTGCCCAGCCTGTGCGACCTTTTCGTCCTACCGCAGCTACCAAATCCCTTCACACCGTCGTCAATCCCTCTGCCACAGCTTTCTGAAATCAGAAGGAAACACAGGAACGACGGCCAATTCCAGGGAGGACTCTGCCATCCCGTCTTACCATTCTCCCACATCTGAGAGCGTTCCCAGGACCTAGGGTTGGTTCGTGAGATCCAGCCCCAAGGATGGACCCGCCCCCTAGAGCTCCCCTCCTCCTCGCCATCATCGTCCTCGCGCTCGGCGCATCCGTGGTAAAGACCTGGCCCGAGCAAAGTTCGGATCTTTGGGTTCAGGGTTCTTTGAATCCAGCTTGTTCACTGGTAAGGTTGATGAGGGTCTTTTTGCTTATATGTGCAGGTGGCCGGCGCCGAGGACGATGCGTCGGGAGTCTCTCTGGGCCGCCGCGCCGGGGTGAAAATCCCGATTACTTTGCGTTGCAAGAGCTCTGTCCGATTGAGGATGTCGTTTTGTTGTCAAATCTGTCAATTTTGATGGCTGACTGGCGCTGGTGGTGCCATTTTCGTAGGGGTTCTTGCACGGCCTGAAGAAGGATGCACTGGCGGAGGGCGATCATGGGGTGGCACTAGACGAGGTTGGACCGGGACTGTTCGATGCCCTCTTCGCCAGCCTCTCCATGATACTAGTCAGTGAGGTACTGGGAAATGGCCTCTGTGTAGCTGCTGTCCTGCTGCATTGCGTTGGTTGTGATATTTGGATTTGTGACTGTGCCTTTGATGGTAGTGCCACAACATCGGCTTAACAAGCTGTTCAAAATTTTCTTCTGTGGTGATGTAGATTGGAGATGAGACCTTTATCATTGCTGCGCTGATGGCGATCACGGCACCCCAAGTCAATTGTTTTGTCTGGTGCACTATCTGCGCTTTATGTGATGACGGTGAGCTATTTTAACTGCTCTTTATCTCTATTAATTCCTATTGCTTATGTACTACACACTGCAAAAATCAAACTTGGGAGTATCTGATGTAAGTTAGAATTAAAAGTATGCATTTTATGTCTAAACTTGTTTGATCTACTTGTTTCTTTTATACCCTTGGTATATAACAACGTCTAGGTTCAGATATAAATCTATCTTATGCTCAGGTTTGCATTATCCATATCTTAAGGGCGTGTCCTAGTATTTAGTTTGAGATATGCCAACTCCTTAGTTTTTTTAGGCTAAGCTATTGGCACAAAGTAATTTGATTAAATATGCTGATTACAATTCTGTTTCCCTCCCACAAGGTATTATCAACTGGACTTGGTAGAATAGTGCCCAACTTGATATCAAGGAAGCACACTAACAGTGCTGCTACAGGTACTTATGTTCTTTTTAGTGTTGAATGTTTTCATATCGTCATGTTGGCAGTTGTATATTAGTGATGTAAGCATTATGCAAGTTTTGTGTTATCCAGGGTGAGAAAAAGATGATTTTACTAATCCCAAATTATATGGAAAGAATGGTGATACTCTTGCATTAACACACACAACTCAATTCATTCAAGATCATGCCTTGGAAAAGAATCCTTGGTCCTTCATTTGACCATTTCGCTTAAGATTATTGTGATGATAAATAAATTCATCCCACCCGAATTGAAGATAGGCAATCTGACACTTGTTCGCTTGTGCTGAGACAAATGTACCGATACACACTAATGATTGATGTTAAAAAGCACTATTACGTATTTGAAACATCACTCATTAGTTTGACTCTACGCTTTGCAACTTGAGTGATTTTTCACACATCAGGGCATGGGCATGGGGGTTAGGATAGACTGGTACTCCTATTACCTGTAATTGCCATGTTCGCATATGAAATAATTTGGCACACTGATATGTCCTTGCCCTAATGCCATTGTTCATGAGTGACCTCTCAAATTTGTTTACCTTCCAGTTTTGTACTTGTTCTTTGGACTGCGGTTGCTGTATATTGCTTGGAAATCTGACCCAAAGGGATCCCAGAAGAAGGAAATGGAAGAAGTGCGTGTCCTTTTCCAATATAGCATTTGCTTGTGCATCGCGCAGCTCATTTGTTATATTGTATGCCATGTTCTTGTTTTTGAACATGGGTGCCTTGAAAATGTCCATTATTGTGTTTTGTGTTTGGTTCTACGTGCTAATCCACTACATCCTTCCTTATTTACCTGCTGTTTTGTACATTTTGTCATCTACTGTACTAATATCAATATCATGTGGGTACACTTAAATAATTTTGTGTATGGTCAAAGTATTGGAAGGTTGAATGTTTGCATTCTAGAATGAGAGGCAAAAGAGAGACCGAGGGAGGTAGTTCAATATACTAAAAATAGAAACCGTCATTGGTTATCTTGTGAAAATCTAGAAGTACTTGAAGTACAAGTTCACTTATGTTTAAAAAGAAAACATTATTGAGCCCACCACTAATCACTCAAAAAAGTTTCAGTACAAACAATATGATAAGCAGGAGCAATTTCTTTCTTGCCAGTTCTTATGCTAAAATAAGAGCATGATACCTGAACTTCGTAAAACTAGCAGCTGTATGAACTGAGGTGCAGGCATATGAACTATCTGTAAAAAGCTAGTATTGATGAAAATAAGGTCATGTAAAAGGTCCATTAATTTGCACAACTGGAAAACTATATGGTTATACCTTGCTTTTAAACTTCAATGTGTGCTCATAAAAGTACTACAAGATCTTTTTTGATGTACGTTTAGTTATTATTATGATTTAATGACATATATGCATGTGAGCAGGTAGAAGAAAGAAGCTTGAGTCAGGTCAAGGAAAATCAACCATCCGTAGGTTCTTTTTGCAAGATTTTGTACACCAATCTTTTTTGGAGGTTAGTTTGTTTACCTTATGGAAGTGTGTCAGATGCTTTTTGTTGCTTCTGTTTAAGTCAGTCCATAACAAATGTATTGCGTACCTGTGATATGTGACTCATGAGAAACCTTGGGTTTTAACATTTTGACTCTTTATCCTGGTTGAAGGCTTTCATCTTAACCTTCTTAGCTGAATGGGGTGATCGGGGCCAGATAGCAACAATTGCGATGCGATACTGCTCCACTTAATGAAATTCTTTGATGTATCTAACATTGTATTTTTTTTTTCAAGGGCTGTGATACTATATGAACTTGCACATTCATAAGAAAAAAATCTGTATCTTGCAAAGTTTCTTTACTTTTTTATTATCACCATGCAGCTGGCAACACACAAGAATGCAATTGGGTTGCAGTCGGAGCATCATTGGGGCACACAGCGTGCACATCTCTTGCTGTGGTAGGAGGGAGCATGTTGGCGTCAAAAATTTCACAGCAAACAGTAGCGACAATTGGAGGTGTTCTTTTTTTTAGGGTTTTCTGTTTCATCCTACTTCTACCCTCCATTGTAATGAAAATGTACTAGCTACTTCCACTTGGATGGTAGTCTTGAATTATTTCATGCCCTGCTGTATGAAGTATAGTAAACTTCCACAGGTTGCTGATCGAAACAAAAGATGAGTAACCCAAAGAGTCGCAGGCCCCATGTAATGTACAAATACATTCCTGACAACAAATTCTCTGCCATGCTGCCTTCGGTTTATATGTAGAAGCTGTATCATTGAGAGCATGACCGGTTTTTTATTGCTTGTATCCAAGTATTAATTTATACTAACGCTGTTCTAGGCTCTTCACCAAGAAAAAAGTTCGCAGTCATTGTTTGCTTGTCTCTAATATTACATTTTTTTTTTGTCTCTTAGCTTTGTTTCTAGATCGCTGAAAGGCGCTAAAATCATATATTTCATCTGGGTCAGTTCTTGCTTCCAGGCCTTGAGGAAAAGAGCTTAAAGCGATATATATGTCACTTCTGTACTGTAAAACTTGGTCAAACACGGTGTAATCTTGCCAATCAAGAAGTTATTAGCATCCCGATGTTATGTACGGGTGCAACAGAAGCAGATGTGATTGAATGCCACATTTACCCTGGTAGTTATTGGCATGAGTGTAGTTACATTCGCCTCCTTTTGCTATTCTGTTTTGCTTTGCTGCGGGCAGTGTCAGTTTGCACTTCGCTTTTTAAGGTGCGTTGAAATGTAAGCACCGCTTTTATGTATAGAGTTTAACTTTTTATGTCTGTGATGTACCACTTTCCCTTTCTAAAGTACTCACGCCTAAGCACTAACCATAACAACAGTACAACAGAACATCGTGGTGAATCGAATTCTCAAGACGATAAAAAAACAAAATGAAGTGCGATTCCGATCTTATTTGCAACTCAACCTTCAAAATTTGAAAGTTGAAAACTAGTCCATGGCTTCTACTGCCTTTCGTTTTTCAGTTTTGCTCCAACAATCGGTCGCCTCAACAACGGGAACGTGATGTACGTTTTTTAACTTAATTAGTATATGCTCAGGTCAATGCACTTTGATCATCAAATTGGTATTAGTAAAATACACTAACAATTCTTAATTTGACGTAAACACTTGCTAATCGGGCCATATGAGGTTCAAACCACCATTGTTCACTTTTTTTTTTTCCCTGAGAACGGGCGGTTCACCCGTATTTCAAAACCACCATTGTTCACAATAAGTTAGTTTTGGAAGTAGGGGCATAGATATATTATCGTGCATGTTTTTGTAGCTTCGTGTGGCCCATTTTGCAAGTTTTGTGACCAAAATATGCATTATTGGAAGGTTGGAACCTTAGATATGTTAGGTCCACACCGTGATGAGTAAGACTGTCACGTCGGCGTGTGGAGTGGATCGAACCTATTTGAACTAGCGCTGAAGCCTAAAACAAGTTTAAGGATTCAGATTTTTTTTAAAAAAGGAAATTTAGTATCTGACCTAGTTCCATTTTTTTTTTTGAAAAGATCCGGCAACAGTCCCAAATTTAAGAACTGTAGGGTGGATTTTAGTTTTGGTAATTTATACACCAACAAATCATGAATGATTGCCACTTAATCAAAGTGGCACTGTAAAGCAGAGACGACTTTGGCAACTTATTATCTTATTAATCAAAGTGGCACTGTAAAGGCAAAGACGACTTTGACAACCTATTATCGTTGCCGCCATTCCGGTACTTGGACTCTTTTCAGTTACTTTTTGGTGTCCGAGAAAGCAAATCTTAGTCGTAGTGCTTGAAGAGACGTGCCAAGCTTTGTTGGAGCGTGCAAAACCAATGAAACGTGCACCACAACCAAAACAAGAGGAAAAGGGGAAAAAAAGGGCCCTTTCCACACAAAAAAGAAGGTGATTTTGTTCTCCCCACCGCAAATCTAAACTGAAGCAGCCGTCGACCGTCGTCAGACTACCGGATAGCGATAGATACAGCGCCTGCGCTAGGCACACCACACCACTCGTCCTGATTCAGGCCACGGACAGCGACCGCCGGAATCGCGCTGATGTCCCCTGATGACCACCGCTGCGCGTTCTCCGCCACTCTCCTTCCCGTTGAGGCCGCCGCCTCGCCTCCCCGTTGCCCGCCTGCGCCTCCACCCTCGCCGTCGCGCTCTGTTCCGCTGCGCCGCGGTGTCCGAGATTACCCCGGCCGCCTCAGCCGCCTACGGCGTCCTCCTCCTGGGCGGCGGTGCCTTCGCATGTACTACGCGCATTCCCGGTCCCCTTCCGGTGCATTTGCTAGTGTACTTGGCTGCTCTCGCCTGTCGGGTTGATTACGATTTTATTCCTTGACCACTGATGAGTGTCTGCTTTCTGGTGTTCAGATGCGAGGTCGGGGAGTAAAGGCTCCATCTACGGAGGGCTGGCTTGGGCTGCGCTCATGGGCGCTGTGAGTGGACCTCGAATGTTCTCTAGATTTCCCACGCACCGCATTTTTTTTCATTTGTTTAGATTAGAAGAGTCTACTTTGCAAATTAGAAGATATCGAATGTCCTGTCATCATCATTTTCGTCAAAGAAATGTCCTGTCATCGTGCGTGCCATGATTCTTGCTACAACAGCTATTCTGAGTCGGCTATGACTTCTTGCTACAAATTGCTGACAGGATTTTGAATTTTATTCTGGGTTGGTAGGAAGCACTGGAGTTTGATGTCTTCAGTTGGACCAGAGTGTTTTCAAGTACCCGGTAGAATCTAATCGCTAGGTGCAAAATCTAATTGCTAGGTACTGCAAAGAACTTCCAAGCCCTCTCTAGTTTATTCGAGGGGCAAATGGTCGCATACTCTTTCTTTTGGCTTCCTTTGGCTTTGCTCTTATGGATTTAGAAATCTAATGACATAACAGCTACTACTCGAATGAACATTAGTAGAAGAATTTTTTCCACTCCTTTTTTGCCTGTTCATGGGCTCATGGCATGAGGAATAAAGGAGTCCCTGTTTTTATTCAAAGGAACTAGGAAGAGAATCTAAACAACTAACCATGATGGCAATGTTTTCCTCTGGAACAGTAACCACTAACCACGATTCTTGTGGAAATGTATTGCCATTCAAAATTCTCGTCCATTGTTACAGATAGGACCGGATGCTTATGGAGTTATGCGATGGAATTTGTGAAACATAATGGGGATTGTTACTTTGCATTGAACTATCATCATTATTCAATTCGTAATAAAACTCAAATATCCTTCATCGTGAGGCATATAAGTCACTATAAATAAGAACTAAGATTCCCTCAGTAGTAATTAGTATTAACATAATAGGCGTGGGGGTTACACTAAATTGGTCATGATAAATTGGAACAATGGGGCTAGTTTTTTGTTTTCTTCTTAGGAAGACATTCGAAAAGAACTACTACTACATTGAATCTTAATAACAATAGAAAGTTTTCTAGATGGTATATCATTCTTGTGGAACAGTAACATGGATCCTTGTGGAAATATGTTTCCAGGTTTGTTCATACAGATTAGAATCTTATGCTTGTAGAATCATGGGATCGAATACACAAAGAGGTCTTGGAATTGTCATTCTGCTTGCAATACTACTACACACAAATTGGACGTTGAATCAGATTCGTAGTCATTTCTCATCATTTATTCCAGTTTAATTCTAATGTAATACCAAGGGCATCCTTTGTCTTTTTTTTTGTTGGAGTCTTTCTGACCTAGTTCTGGATTAAAAGATTGAAAAACAGTAAAACCATGAATGGGATATGTATGAAAAATTTGCCTTGTAGCATTGGCAAATCAACGAGAGCTTGCTGAATTTACCTTTTGGTTCCAGAAACTTTTATCTTGAAAGCAGTGCATGTTCATGTTTCCAGTTTTATGTAAATTACTGAAACCATGAGCTTATTTATATCGTGAGAATCTCTGAACTAATAACCCTACTCTCTTCTGTCTGTAAGCAGATGGCCATTACATTTCATGGCTAATTTGAGCGGGATCATATGGTTAACATTTTTTCTTTGCAGGCCTATTATCTGATGCAGTCGCCTGAGACAATGGCAGCAGGTGATGCTGTTGGATTTGGATCTGCCTTTTTTATTTGCCTGCGTGTTTGGTATGTTCCACATTTTTTATTCAGTCAGTTCCCATGAAACTCAGATAAGTCAAAACATCCAACCCCTCCTCACTTTTCAGGTATCCAGGTTGTACACACAATAGCCGGAAACTGGTGCCATCTGGCCTTCTTCTGGCCCTTTCTCTCTTGGTGCCTTGGGTGTCTTTTTGCTCTGCTTACTTGCAAGACAAGGTGTAAAGCCAATTTGATTTAGTAGCTGAAGAATATGTATCATCTGAAGCTTCCTTGAAGGTTTCCTTTGTTGGGCTGTAGCTGTAGAACTTTGGATACTGTCGGTGTACCTTCCTTTTGCTTGTAGTTGTAACAAAAGATCATTTTAATCCTGGCAAGGCTCTACCTTGCTAGATCAGTTAAACCATTTCCACTCATTGCTTTGGCAAGATAAAACTGGTCAGCACAAGCTCTGTGGTGCTCTAGCAAGATGTCCAAACAAGCAAGCCTGCATACAAAAACCGTAGCGAAATCGTTGGCACGAGCATGGCCCACCCCATTGTACTGGGCTCAAACCGAATGAATAAGGATCTAGTTGGCACGAGCATGGCCCATTGTACTGGGCTCAAACCAGAATGAATAGCATCAGTCGTGGTGGCTGACGAAAAGGAAAAAAGTCAGGATTCCCTCCCCAACTATCCACGAAGTTGGCTTTTCCTCCCTCAACTTCAAAAACCGACAAATCACCTCACTCAACTTTTTGGCCAATGCAATTACCTCTCCGGCGGTTTGAAAGGCATTTGCTACAGTGTCAGGTTGCTACAATGACAGTGACTTTTCCTTTTTCTTTTTTTATAAAAATTCGGTTGAATCTTTAAAAAATCATAGTAAATCACGAAAAAATCATAAAAAATAAAAAATCCAATTTTGTTGGACTCCACATGATTAGACCTACACATTGAATATATAATATGATATGCTTTAGTACAAAGTTTTTTATCTGAAGGTTTTGTCTTTTTCTTTTATATTTATTTGGTGAATCTTTTAAAAATTATAGTAAATCACGGAAAAATCATAAAATAGAAAATCTAATTTTTGTTAGACTCCACATGCGCATGTCTACATAGTGAATATATAATATGGTATGCTTTAGTACAAAATTTTGGTTGTAGCTTTAGATCTATGCTTTTTTGTAATTAATTGAAATAATTCGTAATGCAACTTTCTATAGTATTTTGTTGACTAAAAGCATACCATATTATATATATTCAATGTGTAGATCTACTCATGTGAAGTCTAACAAAATTGGATTTTCTATTTTATGATTTTTCTATGATTTACTATTATTTTCAAAGATTCACCAAATAAATAAAAAAGAAAAAGACAAAACCTTCGTAGCAAAAACTTTTATACTAAAGCATATCATATTATATATTCAGCAGTGTAGATCTAATCATGTAGTCCAACAAAAATTAGATTTTTTATTTTATGATTTTTCTATGATTTTTATGATTTTTCAAAAGATTCAACCATTTTTTTTTTTAAAAAAGAAAAAGACAAAGTCACTGGCACTGTAGCAACCCACCGACAATTTAGGCAAATCCATGGTTCTTGAAGAAATCCGCCTTCAAAACCGCTCGAGGGAGGTAATTTGCGTAGTTTGAAAAGTTGAGGGAGGTGATTTGGTCCTTTTGGAGTTGAGGGAGGAAAAGTGAACTTTTATAGTTGGGGGAGGGAATCCGGAATTTTTCCGAACGAAAATGGGACCGTGGACAGGACGGGGCTCAATCTTCCAGCCTCAACGGACCGGACCTGCAGCGTGGTCTGTTCGATGGCCTCGTGTTCATACAAGCACTACATAGTACAAGACATAATCTTGGGAGCGCATTAGCTCCACACCAACTTGTCAACAGAAATTAGGCCGAGAAATTCATGAAACCTCAACCTGTGGATGGCAGGACGGTAAAGCGCATGGAGATGCAGAGAAGGACGGGCGGCACACAGGGTGCGCAATGATGGCTCATGCTGCCCTCTCCTTTCCTTTGGCGTCGCGACGCCTCCTGGCTCCCCGCCGCCGTGCGTCACTTCAACCCAGCCCACCACTACTACTGCACCGTCGCCACCACCATGTAACTCAATGCACGGGCCCCTCCACTGCCAGCCATCAACCACCGTCCCTGCCGCCGATCACAGCCCTCCCCTCCCTCGCCCTCTCGCAGGCGGGCTCGCCGCTGATCGAAGCGCCTTTCCGCCCTGGCCTCCGTCTGGACTGCTTGCATCACAGTTGCAAATTTCCAGCAAGCAGCCGGGTTTTTTGCGGCCAAGGCCCCTCTCCTCCCATGTCGAGCTTGCCCTCGTGCCTCTAGCGCGCGCGGAATAAAAAGACACTGCCGTTCACGGGATCGTAGCATGGTTGGAGAATATCGAGGTCCAACACAACTCCAACTCGAACAAAAAAGGCCGGCATTAACAAACAGATCCGGGAGAACATCCGCATTACTCCATGCGGTAGATTAGATTTGCAGTACGGACAGATGACATTGCGAGCAAAGCAATCGAGCTAAGCAGCAACCGATGCATGCATGAGCCACCTGCATTGTTTTGCACTGCTAGCTAGCGCCACGCCCGCGGAGGCGGGCGTGCCGGCGTCGTGGCGTCGGCGCCCCACGCGACCGCGGCGGAGTCGGAGTCAGAGTCGTGTTCGTCCTGGCGCGACGACGGGCTCGCGGGCGGCCGTGAGCCGTCGTCTTCGTCTTGGCGGAGAACGCCTCGTCCCAGATCTCGGTGAAGGCCCCGGAGGATGGCGTCGTGGTGGCGCGGCGCGTTCAGCGCGAGGAAGTGGCGGAGCAGCTCGCGGAGCTCGTCGCCCGTCACGATCCGGTTCTCCACGATCATGTTCACCATGGAGCGACGGAAGTCGCTCAGCGGGTCGTCCGGACTGCTTCACCACCGCCACGCTCCCGTCGAGCCTCACGGCGCGTGGGCACGGGCCGGCGTCGTAGCTCTTGGCTTTCCGGTGGGTCGGGGCCTGCGGTGTTGGGAACTTGTTGGCGTCGTCTTTTTGACGCCGCCTTTGTCGGACGGAGCTCTTCACCTTGAGCTGCTCCTCCTTCGGCAACGGCAATGGTGGGAAGGGTGGAGGTGGCGGTGGCGGTTGCTTGGGTGGATCACTTCAACTTGTCTGTCTGCTTTGTCCATGCTATTTATCTTCCGGTGCTGCTGCTGCTGCTGCGTAATCTGAAACTGGAAAGAAGTCGGCGGCGGCGGCGGCGGGGAGAAGTTGCCGTGACCTTCTTTGCTTTCGCCGCCACCGCTTTGCACAACAGCTCGTTGCTTCGCTGGCCGCGCTGGTAACGGCGGCGGCGGAGGTGGCGACAAGTAATCCTTGCTGCTGGCGCTCTTCCGCCCCCACGACACGACGCTCTGCTCGAGCTCGTTGAGCTGGCGCAGGAGGCCGGAGAAGCTCACCGTGGCCGCCGAGCTCTCCCGCTTGCAGTTCACCTCCTCACCGGTCTCGCCGTCACCCTCGGCGTCCGCGTCCTCCCACGGGAAGGACGACGACGACGCGGACGGCACGGTGAGCGTGCCAAGACGGGGACCCGGACGCCGACGACGGGTGCGGCGTCGTCGTCGTCGTCTCGCCCGCGCCACGTCGCCGTGGATGTCGTCGTCGTCGTCGTCGTCTCCGTGGCGGCGGCGGAGTAGGGCGACGCGGACGCCGTCACCGCCACCGCCACGGCCTTGGCGTCCCTGCAACCGCACCCGAGCGTGAACCCGCCCCCGGCGACGGCGCCGAACGCTGAGACGCTTCTTGGCAGTACCGGTGCCGGGGCTCATCTCATCCCCGCGCGTTCTCGCCGGGCGTAGAGTGTACGTGTACGTGTGCGCTCGTGTCACGCTCGCGGCTCACAGGAGTCTTGGACGGTGGCCACCAGCGGCCGGCGGGGACCTTATATGCTGGGTGGTTTGTCTCGTAGTCCTCGTGAGCTGGTTAATTTAAAGCGACGACGATGCAGGTGGCCAAAAGCTGGTTCAGATTCAGACCTTCTGAATTGAACAGCGACGACGATGAAACTGTAAAAAACCCTTCCCTTTTCAAACTTTCCGTAGGGCGCCAGTTTGAGACACTGTTTCGAACACGTCGAAGAAACTGTGGCTGGCGAACCCGCGAACAGTGGAACGGAAGCACTGTACAGAACTGATGAATCGGCCGGTGCGCCAGCCGCTTCGATTTGTCCTCATTAACAGGCGAGCCGGGAGCCAGTGGAGTGCCGTATCTTTGGCCGCGATTGTTTGATGGATACACAGGAACCACTACTGCATCGCATGCCCACACGCATGTGCAATCATACACTAGGCGCCGCTAAGGAATTTTTAGATATGGTCCCTGAATTGATCCAGGAAGCAGCTAGGATGCAACATCGACAGTTGCTGCCTGTAGTGTGCTACTGAGATCGGGATCGGAGGAAGCGGAATTGTTTGCTCGGATGACCGTGATCCGATGGTTCCTTTTTTTCGCTTCGGATGGAGTGGTTAGCTGTGAGTTCCGGAGGTGCTTGTCCATATTGGGAGAGCCAGAGCCAGCAGCTGCAGCCATGGCCATGCCCTGCAAGGCGTGTAGGATCATATCCTAACGCCAAGGCCACATGGGATCGTGGACAATTTTGGTACCGGTAATCTATTGCAGTAGCAGTAGTATAAACAACTAAGATTGTCACAAGTCTCATTAAAACTGCTTCCTGTATATCCACTAATCTCGTCGGTCCCATGCAATGCAGCCGGCGAATCCCATCAACAGATCATCGGATGGAGGCGTCACCATCGTTCTCATCACGACAATTAATTCAATTAATTAGAAGTGTCCAGCAGCAACCAGCAACATTCTCAGCACTTTATATTCCACACAACACAAACCGTGACTCTAGCTGGCTGCTTAGCTCGTCCACAGATTTTGTGTCGCTTCATGAGCAGATAAAAACAGGCATAATGTTAACAGTATGCAGTATCAAAAACTGCTGGAGTACTGCCATCTCGCAGTTTGCAATTCTTGGACCGCACGCCGGTGCGTCTCTACATGATCATACCGCGAATGCATTTGAATATCAAAAGCCATGGTAGGCGTACTGTACGTTGACGGATCAAAGTATCCTCGCTAGCCACAGGTTGGAGCAATCCCAGCAGTGAGCAGTCA